>JBBYHK010000020.1:12712587-12731430 GCA_038382065.1 Adansonia grandidieri | reverse complement strand
TTTTTATGCAAAAAGGAAATCCAAGAAAACAATATAATTTACGTCAAAAACTTACATAATTTCGTCATAAATATTAATATATTTTTTTCAAATTACATCACAAGATAAAAGTAGAACAGTTGTACCGTTCAAAGAAATTTTCACCGCAGTTTATACGGTGATTGTGAATATGTGATGGGCTCTATTGTCGTTTCATAAAAGTAGAGTCAATCATTTCATAATATTGTTATTTCACAAATCAAATAATTGCGTCACTTTAACATAATTATGTAATAAAATAATTCTGCATGTCGTAAAAGTAGTTCAGGCCAATTGAATCAAGGGGGAATTGATGAGTGGGGATCGCATGCATTGACAAAAGAAACACATGTGGACCACAATGGTACTGTTTCAAGCGTGATAGTCCGACAAACTTAAGTAAATCTTCATCAATTCGAAGGAAATGACGTCTTGGACTTCTCACGCCTTTCACGTAAACCATTAAAACTCAAAATACTATTTTATCCATACACTTGCCAAAAAAAAAAAACTATCTATGAAAAGTATAATCGTCTCGGGCTAATTGTCTGATCTCAGTCCATGGAGCTATGGTGGCTGAAAGCTGAACATTGTGATTCCGGCCTCGACGGCTGCCTTCCCGCACTGGCCGGGCAGGCTGATATCCCAACCTGCGGCGCGTCTATGCAATTATATGACAAGCATAACGACACCGTATCTGGTAAAGCCAAACCCTGTGGTAATGGGAATCCAGATAAATAGTTATGTTGCAAATACAATGTTTTGGTGGTGCCATTGTACACGCTCTTGACGTACTCCTCCGGGACTGATCCAGTCAGATGGTTGTTATTCAAGAACAGAGTCTCGACTCCAGCCAAGAACGGGGTTATTTCCCCCGTGATGAAATTATGGCTTAAATCCACGATAGATCCCTCACCGTAGGATGGAAGCCTGGGGTCCATCTTGATCGACGGGAGCCCGCCGGATAAATTGTTCCGTTGTAAAAGCAGAGAAGAGAGAGTTGGGTTCAAGAAGAGTGAAGCTGGGATGGGCCCACTGTGTTTGTTCATGCTAACGTCAAGGTACGCTAACTCGGATAGAGGTTCCAGGACGTTAAGTGGACCCCACATTGAGTTCTCGGACAGCGACAAGTAACGGAGAGTTGACGGCAACCTTGGCAACGGTCCGCTGATATTGTTCTTCTTCAAATCCAAGTGTAATAGCTGCGCCGACACTGTACTAGGTAACTCGCCTGTTATCTCGTTTGAACTCAATATCAAAACTTTTAAAGATGGAAGCTTTGCAAGACCCGGTGGGATTGATCCGGTGAGTTGGTTTGAGCTCAGATCGAGAGTGTGTAAGTGTGGGAGAGTAGAAAGGGTGGTTGGGATGGGTCCTGTTAAGCGGTTGTCGGTCAAGGAAATGACTCGGAGACTAGTGAGTTGACCCAGTTGGGGAGGGATGGGACCGGTGACGAGACCAGGGAATAGGACGAGCTGGGTGAGCTGGGTAAGGTTGCCAAGAGCAGGGGAGAGTGAGCCAGCGAGGCCTGGTGAGTCTGAGAGGCCACTGCCGAGCGAGAGAATGGTGACTTGATTGTCAAAAGAGCAGGTGACGCCGGCGAATGAGGAGCAAGGATCCGGTGCTGCGAAATCCCAAGTGGAGAAGAATCTCGAGCCAGCAATGTCTGTCAGGCCGTCTTTGATGGCTGACAATGCAGCCAGATCAACGGCGGTAATCTTGGGTCGTTGCTGAAACGATAAAACAGCGTCATCGGCACAAAACAGCACAAAAAGAAGAAAAAGAAGAAACAAAAAAATTGGTGGGCTTCGGTAAGCCATAAGAGAAATGCTATTATGTAGTTGAATTGAATCAAGAAGATAGATAAAACCAGATTTTGAAGCAAAGAGACAGGGAGAGGCAGTGGACGTGATTTTATTAATGAATAGAATATTATTATTTTACAGCTGAAAGTTAGCTCACTGTGTGATCCAAGAGGGACCAATAGCAGTAATTTAGTACAAAGTCCGCGAAGGAAAAGACAAGACAATGTAGTAATTTATTGATATATGTAAAGACTTAAAAGAGAATAACATAATAGGAGAGCGGGAGTCAGACAAGGGTCAATTAAATGATACCGTCATTATAAATAAATTCATATATTTATTTTAATTTTTTTAATAAAATGATAATATTTCAATATATACAATCTGTATATCAAATACGTTACGAAATTATTATTGGCTGGAATTTTGAAGAGGATGTGGGGACAGACGGCGGGAGACTAAGGGATCCAAGACTAAAACTAGAAATGAGATTGTCTGCAGTATCGGGATTGGGCTTTTATCGTACGCATTGGAATGTTGAAAGAATGGCAAGTGTTTGCACCGCCGGGCCCAAGTTCAGGTAAAAAGAGACGAGTTGGAATAGGTTTGCTAACCGACAGAGTAAAATTTCATCAAATCTTTTGAGACAGATTAAAGAGAATTAATGTTAAACGTTTCCTGTTCATAGGCAGAATGTTTTCGGTTAAACTATAATATTATTATTTTTATCATTATGATTAGAAAAGTACAAGATTATAATAAAATTAATTGGTTCATATATAATATATATATGCATATGATTATTTTGATTTACTAAGATACATGAATAACTTATAAATATTAAATACACATAAATTATTCAAGAGATCGTGAATATGCCTGCTAATAATATCAACACGATCCAAATGATATTGTGCTTTACTAATTGCTTCTTCAGAAGAAGGATTTTAAGTAACAGTAACCTTAAATAACCACTTGTTACAACATAAAAAGTATGTGTTGTACAACAGAGCACATGAAAGTGCATATATATTAATTTTACAAGATATTATATTAATTTTTAAATCTATTTTATTATTTTTTTATAATATTTTTGAAATTGAAAAGGTTAAGCGAATTGATACGAACACAAAGAGAACGATTAAGTATCGAAGAGACTAGAAAAAAGATGTTTAAATAATTACTTTGAAACGCATTTCAATATTTAAATTAACAATAATTTATAAATTAAAAAAATTCAAAAGCAGAGAGAAAATGGTAAAGAAATTTAAATTTACTTCAAACTTTTTATATTTGAAATGTTAGAAAATCTCAGGCTGTCTACTCTGCCTTCCGTCGTCTCGGATTAATTATGGCTAAGTGTCGTCGGTAGAATTTTTGAAACATGGGAAATGAAACGAGGAGTGTGGGCACGCTAACAATTGTTTGATGTTTCGGCAATCGATACAGATTTGGTCTTGGATTCATCAACAATTATGATGGAGGTTTCGTCACGCAACAGTTGGGGAAGATTCTCCAGTTCCCCCTTCGTCTTCATTCATCTCTAACACTACTGGCAGCAGCAAACAAAAGTTCACGTCCGCTTGTCTCTATTTTTACTTTGGCTCATTTAAAATTATCGTTGGTATAAATTTTAAGATAAAAATTGTGTTTTATCCCTAATATAAATGTTTAATATGAAATGCGTAAAAAAATTTTAATTTTTACGATTAAAATTACTGTCGGGTAATAGAAACAAAAGAGCCAAAAAATTGAAGTGTTTTTTAGATTTTAGAACCAATTTTTATGTAAAATGACTCACATTTATAACTTTCTTCTTTGACGTAACAATTTCTCGAAAATTTTTTAAACTAAATTTTTTTACTATACATTTTAAATATATTTTTTAATTCAAACTTTTTTCAATGGTAATGTTAAATTCGTATTTTAAATTTTATTACCAAAGTGTTCTAGATGTTTTTAAAAAATATTATTTCATAGCAATATTTATTTGATATTTTAAAATTATGAATAAATTATTAAAAATAATGTATTAAATTTAAAAGCGGCTAAAAAGGCTTATTAGGTAGATTCTTTTAATTAATTGTGGATTTCATTAATATTCGAAATTTCAACTTCCTATTATTCCTACCGTAAAATTACTATAAATAATATATTAATTAACTTTTTTAAGTGCCTAGGTCGGTAGTATAACTCTTTTAATTAATGTCCGAAGTATCTGACCTACGTACGTTTAATATTTATTAAAAAATTTCAATTATCTAAGTATTTTTTCATTAATACTAATAAGATTTTTTTCGACGTTTTTAATTGCTCTTTCTAAATACAACTTAATAATATATATTTTTAATGCAAATTAATTCAAAATGTTAAATAGTTAGAATATACTTAATTTCTTTTATGAAAATGCTAAATGACCCGCCCATCTCGCCATCTTACCTAATAAAAAAAAATCGTCATTTTGAGATAATTATTTTTTAAAAAAATTATCGATTGAAATAATAAATAAAATTTGACACGAATCATATAACATTACTCTTTATTTCACTATGGATAGTTAAACTTATTAATGCTCTCTCAATATTCTTAGCATTTAAACAGTGTATTGTCCTTATATTTTAAGTTAAAAATCTCATATGTTATCCATCAAAAAGAATCTTTTCCCTTTTCAACTACTCATTACATTTTTTTAAAAAGCAAAACTACTTAATAGATTTAAAATCTTTATAAAAAATCATAAATATTAAATACATTAATACTTATATGCATAACCCAAAAATATACATATTCTTTATATATAAGAAGTAATAAATATTAAAATCTATTGATTCAATTTTCAGCAATACACTAAAGAATTTTCTTAATATGTCTACTATTAAAATTGCCATATTTGGGGTCGACTTTATTAACTCATATTTCCTAGTTTTGGACATTGGATTTGGTCGTACATGGAATGCTTTCCTCACCTACCCTCGTACGTAATTTAATTTAATTTAATCTAATTATATAATCATATTTAAAATATAATATTCAATTAATTTAAACTCAAATTTTAACGTATCTTTCATCATAAACTGCGACACTCTTAATAAGAAAATTTTATTTTTTAATCAACTTAAAAATTATATTAATAAGATGTTTTTATTAGAGACAAATATTATTTTTTTTTTGAACACTTGGAATACTTTTTCATTGCTCTTGATAGGGAAGTAAAAAAAAATAAATAAATAAAGAAAATCGAAAATTGATTTAAATTGTAATATTTGATTAGGTGATTTTTATTGAATTCGATTTAGCTTCAGTTGGAGTAGTAATTTAATATATTCAATTCGGTTTGGTTTTTGATTCATAAATTAAAAAATCACAATTATTCAAATAACATCAAAATTTATTTTTAATAAATTTATATTTTTATAACATAAAAAAATATTTTTAAAAAACTGATGAACTAAGTCAATTCGTACTGATAAAATTTAATTTAAATCGATTCGATTATAGATGTTATTGAATTTGGTTTCGATTTAATTTATTAAAAAATTAAAATATTACATATTAACTATAACTTAATTTTAAAATTAAATCGAATCGAACTATTATTAACTGCAATTATGCTATTATTAAAGTTGCCTTTATTGAACCGTTACGCTAGTATTTTAACTCATTCTCTTTCCCCTGGCAAAGGTGAGCTATGAATAGATTGAAGTCTGAATTTGGTCAATATATATATATATATATGTTTTTTTTAAAAAAAATTGGCAATTTTTTTTGGTCTTTTATTAAAAGTTTATTTAAGAACAATTAATAATAGTGATATTAAATTCGACTATATGTAACTTGTTGATAATATGACATGTCAAATTGACCTTTTTTTTTTGTTTGTCATATGGCATAAAAAAAGTTTTTATTTTTATTAAAAAAAGAACTAATTACCACTTAATTAAAATAAAATATTATTTTTATCAAATCAATAATTTTATTATTTTTAATTATAGATTACAATGTCATATAAAACATAAATTACCCGAAATATATTTATAAATCATATAACATATATTATACTAAACTATACGTCAAACTTTTCAAATTACTTCGCTTAATATTGCTGTTAATAAAATTAAAATAAGCTTTGTTCAAAGGATGACGGGTTAAACTTAAGCATAATTTATTTTATTTAATTTGACTTAATTTGAATTGTTATTTAATTAATAAAAAATTTTTATTTAATTTAATTATAAATTATATGTATGTTAATGTAAAAAATAAATTTTTAAAAATAAAATGAGCTTATGGCTGAGCCGGGCCAAATAAGAAATTTTAAAAAATTTGGAAGGCATGAGCACTTCCAATTGAAATACAACGTCGACTCTTCGAGTATCAATTGTAGCTGAGCTGGCACCTTATCAAAGCCTGTCAAATTTTCATTACAAAATTGGTACTAAAACAAAATGGGTCGAATATACATTAATTATAAAGTTAACGAAGCATTTTATAGGATTTTAATTTGCATATTAGGAACGTACAGATTGTGACATGAAATGGAACTTTACTAGGATCAACAGTAACAAAAGCATGGGAGTCCCTCCAAAGTCACAAGTCGTGTTTTTCCAGTAGCTGTTGAAAGCGTATGAAGCATTTTAGATCAATGTATTGGGTTTGAAAGCAGGCCTGGTTGGCTCGAATTGACTTGCAATCTGCACCAGACCCACAATACATAATCCATGACTGCTTGAACTATTGAATCAGCCACTGTTAGCTTTAGCAAGACCACCAAACACCAGAATTGTGCCCATTTATGTGGAGAAGGGGGTTGCAAAGGTGGTGGTGGTTTCAGCAGTGGCGGTTCATAAATTGGCTGGATTGCTTTGAGCCATGTTGCTTCCATATATGAACCCCCAAATGTCTGACATCTAACAGAAATGAAAACAAAACAAACAAGTTATGAGCTGCAAGTAATAACTTCCTAATAAATAACATTCAACCTTGGAGTGGCTAAAGTGGAAATGCATACGATTGAATTGAGCAACCTTGAACCGTGCCCCCTTGATTCCAATGGCCTTAAGCAAAGCTTGAGAGCACTAACTGAGATAAGCAATTCTTTGGGATTGAACTAGGTTTTTTTTTTTTTTTGGGGAGTGGGAGGGGTGCAAAACCAAGTGTATAAATATGGGGAAACTAAAGAAGATTCAAAGCTAATGTTGATGTTAGTCGCATTCTAACAGGTGTCTTAGTGCTAGGAATAGATGGAGAGCATTTCTTTTAGCTCGTTATAAAATATGCTTTTGCTTCTAAATGTTAGAAATATGGGGGGGAAAATATTTGAGGCCTTGCAATTTTGATTTGCTTGCTTTCTACTCACAGTCAAACAACACTTGCCTGATAATAAAGTCTCTGATCTTGAATCCCAGAAAATGTTCAAGGATTATATTGTTGAACAAAGTTAATTCAACGTCAAAAAAAGAAGTCCGTTTATATTTGCGTTCTTGCAATTTTCCAATTCATCCATGTCAAGAACTATAGCTTCTAGGATATGGAAGATCCTTCTTGAATTTTCTATAGTATATTTATTTCATTGGTTCATTCATTCCGCTCCATTTGAAAGCATGTCCAGATATGATCCATTTCCGACCATCTAAGAACATTTTTTTTCTTTTTTAATTTAAATCAAGAAATTTATACAAATTCTATAACAATTGGACGCTCCACTTCATGATGTTCCAAGACAGAATCATGCTAATCCTGCTTTAATTCTGTTTTATCCATACTGATGTTTGAAATACCCATATGCAAAACACATTCGATCTTTAAACATGAAATGAAAATACAATCCTCTATATATACGAAAAACCTTTAAAAGATTGAGAATTAAGCATATCGAACATATCCATATCTAATACTCATCCCGAATCTAAGTACCATAGATTAATGCATCTGAACTAAAAATCAAAACCAATCCAAATTTTGTTTAGCAGCGGAACAACAATCCTAAACCAACATACCAAAAGAAAATTAAACATCTTACCAAAATAATAATATGCCCATACTACGGTAGGGAATTGCAAGAAACTTCCCAATTTAATAAAATGCTCAAAAACAGGATTACAAACGTAATACCAAAGTTTACTAATGCTGTTTTTAACTCCCCTGACAACATGAAAACAAAAAACTAATGTCTTTAACAAAGTCAAATAGCAAAACACAGCCCTCAAAAAAGCAACCTTACTTCTTGTCTTCTTTCTCAGCCTCAGCAGCCTTCTTCAATCTGGCACCAACATGGCGCTCATTCATACGTTCCACACGGAGCTTGTTATAGGCCTTGAATGACTTCATCTCCTCTGTGACCTTCACAAGCTCAACAGAAGGCTTCTCGCAAGAAATAGGCATGTATGGTCCTTGGACTTGGGTTGCAGTTGCAAGCTCTTCAGCAGTAGAATCACCAGCCTATAGGAACAAAAGGCGAAATCAATGTTATAAACAACAACCACGATGGAGGATTTAATGTTTTTAATCACTGCAAAATGGCCCCAATGAAATTTACCTTAAATTTGCGAGCGCGTCGTGGGAAGACAACAAGTTTGGCCTTGTAAGTCTTAAGCCTCTGAACATTGGCTTGAAGACCTTCGAGGGATCTGTTCTTACGGCGGTGATCAACAGCAATACCAATAGTAGGTGCAAGTTTCTTCGAAATACCAGCAGCCTGATAAGAGAATACAGTGAGTGCCACGTTTAATACAACAACATAGTACCATTGACATCAAGATGGGAATTCAATATTATATAACAAATATGCTATACACATGAATCGACACTTATAAAAGCACCAATAGGATTCATTATTCCTTTTTTTTACCTTTCAATTCATAACTGTTTAATCATAAACTTTGATGGTCAATGATAAAGGTTACTAGTCACAGTTCAGACTACCTAACCATTTTTTCAATCACTTCAAATTACAGTTAGCAGTTAAACGAATCTAACAGAATGTCTATCCAAAAATCACAATGAGAACCAAAAAAAAAAAAAACCCAGATCAATGTTTCTACAGTTTCCGAGGAAAAAAAACCTACACTTGAAAGATCATTACCTTCTAAATATAACCAAAAACTGTGTAAAGCAAATTGAGAACAGAAAACAGCATACCTTAAGCTCTTCCAGAGTGAAACCCTTGCCAGCTCTCAACTTCATGTTATACTTCAAGGTCTGGCCATGGACAATCGGGCGAAGAGGTCCAGCAGTCGGCCTCGGGAAGATCCTTACTGCCTTCTTTTGCCTTGCTGCAAAAATCCCAAATCCCATTATTATACATCAACTTTTATTCACTTGAAAAACATCACCATTCATTAAAAAAATAATAAAAGAGACCCAAAAAAAACCCACCAATTCTTCTTCTAGCCTTTCTTGCTGGCTGGTTGAACCAAGTTTTCACATAGTTCTGCCAGTGCTTCTTAAAGTGGCCATTTGGAATAACATTGTTATGCTTAACCATGACTTACCTGTAATTTTAGTATAAAAACAAATCAAAATGTCAAACCAATTGCGACAATCTGAATTGAAAAACAGGAAAAAGAAACGAGATAAAAGAAGCTGAGCACCTTCAGGTGGGAGGAGACTGGAGAAGGAGCTATGGATGAAGATCGGCGCAAAGACAAAATGAACCCCCAAGTTCTCCTTTTAGGGTTTTGTTGGAAAATGCCTTAATTATATAGGCTGCTGTTTTAGATCGGACGGCCATTCATTAACCCTGGATATCGGACGGGTTAAGAGAAGGGGGCTTAAAATGTTGTCTTTAAGAGGTTTGTATGGGCCAGCGGCAATAGGCCCAATTCGCAATAACAGCAGTAGGAATAATTTAAATTAATATATTTTCAAAAATAATATTAAATTTTTATTATTTAATGCCTTGGTAGTTTGGAAAAAAAATTTTTTTTAAGGTAAATTGGGCCGAACTTTTGTAAACTCGATAACTCATTTTACTATTTAAGTAATCTTAAAAATTAAAAATATATTTTATAATAATATTTATATATTTTTATAATTAATTTAAATAAAAATATTTTTATTATTAATAATAATTTTGAATTGAGTCGATTTAAATTATTATAAATTTTTGTTTAAAACCCAATTAACATAGGATCGGAAGAGAAATCCAACCCTTGAACATATATAATCATTAGTAATAAAATTTGTAGACTTTAATTTAAAATAGACATACATTCCATTATTAGTTATATTTACTTACTAATTTTTAAAGAGTATATTACAATGAAAAATTGTAACAGCCTTTTAATGTGCAAATTTCATTTAAAAATTTAAAAATGTGTTAAATAATTTTTTAATTAACTAACTTTTTATATCTATTTGATTTAGCGATGAGATTGATTTTCATCGTATTGGAAACAACGATGTCAGTAATAATAAAATTTAATTTATTTATAAAAAAATTATTTATACGATGTGTTCGGATATAAAAATAATTATAATAGTGATTCGATTAGGTGATAGTAAAAATGATAATTAAAAATATTAATATAAGATTATATTAATATATTAGATATGCAGATTGAGGAACTGAGGCAACCTTACCCAGTAAACTACCAGCCAACTGGCTGGTGTATCAAAGCAAACGCCTAATTACAAGCAGGACAGGAGCACAAGAAAGCTAAAGAAACTATCTCATCTGTTATCAATCACACTCATGGCTTCCTCTGCTCTCCCTCTCCCACTCTCCACCCCTTCAACCACCCCCACCATGACCAGCATCGCCAACAATAACCCTTCCCATTCTTCACCAATCATCATCTCCTCCCCACCCCCTAACCCAACTCTCAAAACTCCTACCATCCGTACCCGGCTTAGCAAAATATGCCAACAAGGCCAACCCCATCTCGCCCGGCAACTCTTCGACACAATTCCCCAACCAAAAACAGTTCTTTGGAACACTATCATCATCGGTTACATTTGCAACAACATGCCCCAGGAAGCCCTTTTGTTTTATTCCCACATGAGGAATTCCTCCCCTCACACCAAATGTGACTCTTATACTTACTCCTCCGTCCTCAAAGCTTGTGCTCTAACCCGGAGCCTTCGCATAGGTAAAGCCGTGCATTGCCATTTTATTCGGGGTTTAGCCAACCCTAGTAGGATCGTGTACAATGCTTTGTTGAATTTTTATGCTACTTGTTTAAGTTCTATGGATAATAAGGACATCTGTGGCTATAATAAAGGCTTTGATTATTTGGAACATGATTTGGTATGTGAAGTGTTTAATATGATGCGTAAGAGAGATGTGGTCGCTTGGAATACTATGATTTCATGGTATGTAAAGACAGAGAGATATTTTGAAGCATTTATGCTGTTTAGGAATATGATGAAAACAGGGATAAGACTCAGTGCGGTTAGTTTTGTTAACGTTTTTCCGGCGTTATCTGGTTTAGAAGACTATAATAATGCAGAAGTTCTTTACGGGATGCTTCTCAAGTTGGGTAGTGAATGTGTTGACGACTTGTTTGTTGTTAGTTCGGCGATTTCCATGTTTGCAGAGCTTGGTTGCCTTGATTTTGCTACGAAGATATTTGACAAGTGCTCGCAGAGAAATATAGAGGTTTGGAACACTATGATTGGAGGGTGTCTTCAAAATAATTGTCCAGTTGAAGGAATTAAGCTTTTTCTTCAAGCTATGGAATCAGAAACTGTTTTTGATGATGTCACTTTGCTCTCAGCATTAATTGCAGTTTCACAGTTGCAGCAGTTGGATTTGGCACAGCAGCTACATGCCTTTATAATTAAGAAAGTACTTAAATTGCCAGTTATTGTAGCCAATGCAATACTAGTTATGTATTCTAGGTGCAGCTCAATCCACGCATCATTCGAAGTTTTTGATAAGATGCCTGAAAGAGATGTCATTTCTTGGAATACCATTGTATCTGCTTTTGTACAGAATGGGTTGGACGATGAAGGGTTGTTACTAGTATATGAGATGCAGAAGCAAGGTTACTTGGTTGATTCTGTGACTCTAACTGCTATACTTTCAGCAGCATCAAATCTTAGAAACCAGGAAATTGGAAAACAGACACATGCTTATCTTCTTAGGCACGGCATTGAGTTTGAGGGGATGGACAGTTATATTATAGACATGTATGCTAAGTCTGGCTTAATTAGGAATTCACAACTACTTTTTGAAACAAGCAATTATAGCAATAGAGATCAAGCCACGTGGAATGCAATGATTGCTGGTCTTGCACAGAGTGGGCTAATTGAAGAAGCCATTGTTATCTTTAGACAAATGCTTCAGCAAAATGTAACGCCCAATGCTGTGACGTTGGCATCAGTGCTTCCAGTATGTAGTCTAATGGGGAATATAGATTTAGGTAAGCAACTTCATGGATTTTCTGTTCGTAATTTTTTGGATCAAAATGTCTTCGTGGGAACTGCTTTAGTTGACATGTATTCCAAATCTGGTGCCCTCAAACTTGCTGAAAACATGTTTTCTAATATCCCTGAGAAAAATTCTGTCACGTACAACACAATGATATTGGGTTATGGTCAACATGGGATGGGTGAGAAAGCTCTCTCTTTGTTTCGCTCAATGCAGGCTTCTGGCATTCAGCCTGATGCCATTACCTTTGTGGCGGTCTTATCAGCTTGTGGTTATGCTGGAATGGTTGATGAGGGCCTTCATATATTTAAGTCAATGGAGAGAAAGTTTAACATCCAGCCCTCAACAGAGCATTATTGTTGTGTTGCTGACATGCTAGGGAAGTTTGGGAGGGTGGATGAAGCCCTTGAGTTTGTTGAACAATTAGGTGAAAAGGGTAATTCCATGGAGATTTGGGGATCACTTCTTGCAGCCTGCAGGCTTCACCAAAGATCTGACTTGGGTGAAGTTGTGGCCAAGAAGTTGCTCCAAATGGATACAGGAAATAGCACTACAGGAAGTCATGTTTTGCTCTCTAATATATATGCGGAGGAAGGAAACTGGGAAAATGCTGACAAAGTGAGGAAAGAGATGAAGGAAAAGGGAATGAGAAAGGATGTTGGACGTAGTTGGATTGAGGTTGCTGGTTGTGTGAACTATTTTACTTCAAAGGATCAAGAACACCCCCAATCTGACAAGTTATATGAATTGTTAGAAGGACTGCGCCAGGAGATTAAAAGATGTTGACTTTTATAAATCATTTCCAGAATTCTTGTCCACTGGGGATTTCTGACTTTGATTACTGCTGATGCAAGGATTGTCAGAGAGGTTATTATGTTAGGCATTGGATAGGTATAACAATTACTAAAGAGGAACATATCTTGTGGATAGCGATGACTGATGACACCTTGAGACTGCAGATGGAAGACAAACATGTTTTTATCTCTAGGTTTACACATTGTAGGATTCTTTATCCAATTTGAAGATTTGGAGCTTTATTGATATCTGGCTAAGATTTCAGGAGCAAGTTACTAGGGGCTTGTCTGAGCAGCTTGCCAGTCTCTGCTTTCAGAATCCCTTGACATGGTGTTTAACTTGTGCATTGGAGAGTCGGTTTAGATTTTGTGCTGGTCAAATCATTAAAAGGGCCTCATGTTCATCGTTCAGGTTTGTAACGGGCCAAACTTCTCTCTCCTTAAGACATCTCCATTATAAGAACAACCTGATAGGCTGGATGAGGTATCTGATGAAGAATTTTCCATTTTTCCTTTCATGTGCACTATATGAAACCTGTCAAGATTAGATCATAATGGATTAAGCTAAATAAAAGTCAGGAATTTTAGGGCTTATGGTTAGGGTAGGAAAAAGCATTATGGTTATAGGATATGGGTGTGGAAGTTAAATTTTAAAGCTGAATTCTGCAACATCAACAAGGCTAATTGTTTAGTAATTTATTTATGGCTGTAAAATTCACAGCTCGTTCTTGTCCTTTTGCATAACCATAGACTTCTCAAAGACATATAGCTAAATTTTCATATGTTGCTCATATTTCACCTCATCAATAAACCCTCACCTTTCACTTCTAGGATTTATTATCTCTACTCTGCTCTCACGATCCATCTTCACCATTTGCAGGTAGCAAGTTCTAACCTTGAAATCAAGCTTTTAGTGAAAACATCAGCTGCCATTCCATTGTTTTCTATTTAAATGCAAAAGGGGAAAAGCTAGCGGTAAAGGGATGTGTGGAAATGGTTATGACTTATCCAAAAGGTAACTAAATCTTTTACTCAAAAAATAGCCATATATGGAATATGCTTTATTCATTTTCAGGGAATGAATAAAGTCCTTTTGATGAATTTTCCTTTTATATTACCAAAATTAATTTTTAGAATGAAAACAATAAAATTTTGAATTTTTCCTTTGATCATAAATTGGCATGGTGGATTACTTACAATAATTAAGCTGGAGTGTTTTAGTTGTGTAAGTATATACTTTTGTTTGGGAATTCACTAACTCTTCATTTTGTTTGTACAATTGCATTGGCTGTACGATAGTGTGAATTGAAAAGGCAATATGGCATGGAACGGAGTATCTCAATACTCAATTTCCTGAAAATCTCATTTATTCAATAGTCAAAGTCTCCTAAAACTATTACAACTTAGGTATTTATAGCTAAATCTAAACCCTAATAAAAACATAATAACACCAATTATAACCCTGCAGCCTTAACTTCTAGAAGTAAAATAATGATAAATGTTAAATAGCCTAGATAATTATTATAGAGATTACAGTTAGAACCATAAAATATATAACAAAGTCCTAAATAACTCAATCTCTTAATTAGCATATCCCCTTTCTTCATCAGATTGCCTTTTCCTTCTCTGTAGCCCTCTTGTTAATGTTCTCATGTTGTTTAGTATGATGCAGTATTTTGAACTACTCTGCATAGCTGAAACATTTACACTCTAGATATAAAAGCATGTTGTTAATATGGTCAGAGTACAAATCATACCTTAGTTAAGGCAATGTGCAGAAACAGCTTGTTCTTGTCCCCCCCACCTTTTTTTTTCTGTGTTTTCATTGGGTGAAGTATTGTTTTCTGGAGATAGTTATATCTCGCCTATTTGAGAGCTACTTTATATAAATCTGTTCAATCTGCAGTATATACATGCACCTAATTATTTAACCAAAGGCCACATTCTTCAATTTCCTATACATAGAGAATTGTGCCCTAACTAGTTTTACTTTGCAATCAAAACCCAAGTCCAAATTTTGTAATTTCTAGTTGACATCATTGAAAAGTTTGGGTTCTTTTTTCAAATTTTAATGGTTTTCCTTATAGTATTATCATCTAAGTGCTTATGGCCTATCCCTCTTTAAGTTGATTTTCTTGCATTAGTATTTCGGTTTCAACATTAGATACTATTCAACACCAAAGTAACGCTAGGACTAAACCCTAGTTTCCATTATTGAAAGCTTATGGCGTGGCGTTCCAATAGCCACTTGGCCCATTTTGTGTAGCAGCAGCTAAGTGCCTTCAGATTGGTGAGGTTAGGGATCTGGTCTTGAATTGTAATGATAAATTATGAATGGGTGGGGAAATATTTGAAATCTTATTTAAATTTAATATATTTCTTGATATAGTTTTAATAATTAAATTAAGAGATTGTCGATTTTAACTCTGGTCTTGAACATGGGCAGAAGAATTAAATAAGCCGCTTTCACTGATGTTGCTGTGGTCCCTTATTCCACCCGAGGTAACTGGCTTAGATCGCGACTCGCAGGGGTTATCCAACCAAAGCTTGCCAGTGTCTGATAGATATTTCCAATATAATATTTAACGCAAAAAATAATCAGAAAAAGATATGAATGTAAGAACATTCTATTAAATTTATATAATATTAATTATTAATAAAATAAAATTTATATAAATATAATTATAATAAAAGAAATTGTGCAAACCAATATGAAATTATAAATTCCGAGAACTTTCAAACAAATACGCACTCGGTTTGGTAGTCTCAATAATTTAAATAACAATCACGAGCCTAACTTTGTCTGTACCTAAGCTACACTCTCTTTGGAAGCCACATGAGCCGTTTAAATTAAAGTCAATAAACCCAGCAAAGCAATGACATCACACGCCGCAGTCCACACCTGTACTACTTTACTCTCTAGCTTTATTAGCCTCGGAAACTACATCATCCTTACCCAAAAATAGAGCCACCATTCCATCTATCTATGTTATCTTCATCCTCGTTGTTGTCTGCCTTGTAGTGTCGATAACTTTTCTGTTCCAATGGTGATGAAAGCAGAGCTGGTGTTTATCCCGATGCCTGGAATGGGCCATTTAGTATCTATGGTGGAAGTGGCCAAGCTTTTGGTGGATCTCAATTCCAATCTCTCCATTACCTTCCTCATCATAAAGTTACCCCTCGACGCAGAAGTTGCCGTCTACGTTGACTCTCTCACTGCCAACACAACAGCCTCCATCACGACCCGCATTAAATTCATCAAACTCCCGGAAACCAGCAAAGATTTTACTCCCGGTAGGTTACTGATTAATGTAATTCAAACCCAACGGCCATTAGTTAAAGAGGCTGTTACCAACATAGTTCAGTACTCCAGCTCAGTGCCTGACTCGCCTCGACTCGCCGGGTTTGTTCTAGACATGTTTCTTACTCCTTTCAAAGATTTGGAGACCGAGTTCGGTGTTCCTAGCTATGTTTTTTACACGTCGAGTGCAGCTTTTCTCGGTTTCCAACTTTATATAAAAGCCCTTCACGATGAGCAAAATGTTAACATCGTCGAGTTAAAAAACTCCGACACTGAGTTTACCGTACCCTCCTATCTCAACCCTGTTTCAATCAAATTCTTTCCCTCTGTTATGCTCAAGACTGAATATTTTTCTATGATCAACAACTTGGCAAGAGAGATGAGAGAAATGAAGGGTATAATGATAAACACATTTTTGGAGCTCGAATCTCACGCGCTGGCTTCGCTTTCGTCTGATGTTACGCTTCCACCCGTTTATCCTGTGGGACCCTTATTGAACCTCGAGAGTTCAAGTGGGTTTGATCAGAATTCTGATATCATGAAATGGTTGGATAAGCAACCTCCTGCATCGGTGGTGTTTCTCTGCTTCGGGAGCAAGGGGAGCTTCAATGGGGATCAGGTGAAAGAGATCGCCTGCGCGCTGGAGCAGAGCGGGCACCGATTCTTGTGGTCACTACGCCAACCCCCAGACCCATCTAAGGGTATGATGACAAGCCCAACTGATTACGAAAACGTATCTGAGGTGCTACCGGAAGGCTTTTTAGATCGGACGGCAGGCATTGGTAAGGTCATTGGATGGGCACCACAAGTGGCAGTCCTGGGCCACCCAGCGACTGGAGGGTTTGTGTCGCACTGCGGGTGGAACTCGACACTAGAGAGTATATGGTTCGGAGTACCAATGGCAACGTGGCCACTCTACGCGGAACAACAGCTGAATGCGTTTGAATTGGTGAGAGGCTGGGGATTGGCGGTGGAGATTAAAATGGATTATAGGATAGAAACTGTGGGGAACAATGAAGTTGAAATCGTGACGGCCGAAACGATTGAGAGAAGGATCAAGTGTTTGATGGAGCTGGATAGTGATGTTCGGAAGAGAGTAAAAGAGATGAGTGAAAAAAGTAGGCAAGCCTTGATGGAGGGTGGATCTTCATATTCGGCCTTATGTAATTTTGTTAATGATGTCATAGACAACATCCCGTAGAAAAATTAGTGGATGGACATGGATATGGTATTACTTGATTTTGGAATTTTGTGAATTTGAATATAGTAGATCTGAATAATTTTTTATTGGATACTTGATTTACTACTTATAAAGAATTTGAAGCTGATTTAAATACACACTTTTGAATATAGAATCGAATAATGTATAGATATTAAATGAATATAAATATTATATAAATTAAAATATTTTAAAAATTGTAGATATTAAATACTATGTTATCTTTAAAAGTTAGTACATTACTATTGCATTTTGTGACTACTAGACTTTGCTACATTATAATTGCCTTTGGTATCTACTAGAATTAACTACATTACTTGATTTGATTGTGAGCGAACGTCCAAATTCCCTTACCTCTTTCTTCCAATGAATGATAAGATGGAAGGGGTAGCACAAATTGCTTCTAAATCATTTGAGCGGTAAGGTAGCACTTCTGTAACTACTAGAATTTGCTACATTACTATTGTCTTTTGCATCCACTAGAATTTGCTCGGCTCATAATTTTTTTAAAGGATAAGTAATTTAGGCAGTTTTTAATTAATAAATTTTAAGTGATATATATAATCTTTTTACTTTTTTTTGTTGTTGTTATTTTAGTGAGAGACGTAAGGACAGCCCCAAGAAGAAGTTATGTGTTTGCTCTTGTTAGAGGTATTTTGCAACTTTGGGTTCATGAAATCAGCAGCAAAGCATGAGGTGAAGATCAACGTTATGACTCCAAATCCCAGCTAATGCTTGACAATGCCATGATGAAGATCCCTTTCAGTAACAAGAGAATTAGGCTGCATGCTCTCATTGTCTATATTGGATATTCCTATTCCTATAGCGATTCGAACGCGGGATTGTAATTTTAGTAAATATATAATCAAATAATTATAGCTTCTTTAAAGTTAAAAAAAAATCTAAATAGATCAGATAAAAAAATATAACTTTTTTTAACCTTGGTTAAAAAATAAGCAAAATCATGTTTTAGTTAATAAGTAAGATTTCAGTTCTGTAAATCGAAGACTTAGTAGAAATAAAACTATAGAGAACCAAAAGAGGACCTGATTGGAGCAATGAATAGCTTCAGCTTCAAAGTTGTTCGAGAGGTTAGTAATAAAACTATACCTTCGCTTAAGATCCTTCCACAATCCAACAAAGTTCCCTCATCGTTACAAACAAAGCTTCCTCCGATGAGTTCCTCGACTTGTTGATCCAAAAATGTTAATCAAATCAGATTCCGAAGTGCGACTGAGTCGGTGAGTGTGTTGAGGATTTAAAAAGGTGACAGAATTCAGGTTAGAATAGGAACTAAATGAGTTAAAAGGTGGAGTGGTAAATTTATTTTTTAA
>JBBYHK010000020.1:12663330-12712487 GCA_038382065.1 Adansonia grandidieri | reverse complement strand
TTTTTAATATTTAATTAAATTATTAAAAGAATATTAAAATAAAATTCATTATTAAAGTTTTTGATTTATAAAAAAATTATTTAATTATAATTTCTTCATATTTATTTTTAGTATTAAATTTGGGTTCGGGTTTTTTTGGGTTCGGCTCATTTTCGGTTCAGATCATTTCGGGTTCAGGTTCTTTCGGGTTCGGGTTCTTTCAGGTTCGTGCTATTTCGGGTTCAGGCTATTCAGGTTTGGGTTTTTTCGAGTTTGGGCCGTTGACTTTTTGGTTCAATTGGGTATCGGGCTCGGGTTTTTTCAGGCAGGTTTTTGGGTTTGGGTTAATTTTGCCACCTCTAGAGCTGACCCCTCCGTTTTTAGGATTTTTTAGAGAGTATGACTTGGAGGTTCAAATACGAAGGCTATAAAAATTTTCATTTCTTAACATTTTCTTGAAAAACGCGCGCTTCTCTTTCCCATTAAATAGATAGTGCCCTTTTAAATGTATTGTCAAGTAACATTTCTTCTATACATTTAACCGAAACATTACTCAAGCGTAACCTCTCATCCACTTCATTCCATGCATTACCTTTGGAAACCTCTCTCTACCATAACTATTATTTGAGATATTTTCACATGAGCAGTTTTTGGATAACTTCCAACTCCTTTTATAATTGTTCTTGATAACTTTTTTTTGGAGAGATTATAAATAGAAATTCAAAGGTTTTACTTAAGATTTTTTTGGTAGTTTGACAAACATTGGTTACAAAAAATCCTCCACAACTTTTCTTCGCAATTACAACGGCCATTATAACCCTTGCCTTCCTTAACCACTTCCCGTCTTCATCACCACCATTTACCATTTTATTTGTTTTTTAGGGTCTGTTTTTAACTTTCTCCCTAGCACCTCTCTATTATATCTAGCTTTTTTGTTTGCAACATTTCCTCACCCCATTAATAAAAAAAAAAAAAGAAAAATAATAAAAAAACTTTGCGATAACTAGTGCCTTGTTTCATGGATAAGGCTTCAGAACCAGAGCAGAAAATGAGAAAAGGGCTCTAATTTCGCGTTCTTGTAGACATTTCAAGACATCTCTTAAAACTGTTTTGATTTATGACAAGAAAAAAGATTTCCCTTTTTGCTTTGTGCTAGAATCATATATATGCTGAGTCTCGAATCCAGAATGCTTCGGTCCATCTTGTGGTTCCTCAACCCTCAAGTAAAATAGTTGAAACAATGTGATTAGCGTGGGTTAGCCCAACTCCTAACTGCTCTTAGCCAAGCTAGTGGGTCATTTGACGAGAATTGTTGCTGCAGGGTGGTTTTGAGAAACCAAAATGGTTCGATATAAGCGTTCCCACTACGCTGGTGAACCCAGGTGACAGTGATGCAGATAGGGCTTTATGTAAACAAACGAGCTCACTTCACACTAATAATTGCTTTATGTAAGGCAAAACAAAGTTTAAAAAGTGAGTAATCCCTCGGATATACAAGCAGCGGACCTTTCCGGTGTTTTTAGCTTCATCTTTCTTTCTATTCGATATTGTATGTGGGACTCTTGACTCTTTAACTTATTCGGCCATTGACACGAGTAATGATCTTTTATATATACGAAAAAAATTTTAAAAATAGAATTAACCTTATTTGACACAAACATAAAAATTTACTCCGAATGAAAGTTACATAGATGAGATATGGTGATAGAATCAGGATTCAGGTTAAGAAACATTTTTCAGAGAACTGTTTTTTGAGTATTACTACTTTATTAGTTTTTTATGAAGAGATAGTATCAAGAATTAGTAAAATTAAATTTCTGGTAGACATCAGAACTATAAAGAATATATAGTTTTACCGCAAGTTCTTAATTATCAAACACAAAAATGTATAAGACAGATGAAACGCATGAGAAGGGGATCACAAAACTAGGGAAGCCAGAAATGAGAATTGAAAAACTTCAATGACTACATGGATCACTTTCACGACTTGGTCTCTTATTACTCTTCACTCAAGTTTACTAGGAATGGCTGCTTCTAGTTACAGGGCCCTTTGTCAGAGGTCCCACCATGCATTCATCAAAACTGAGATTCAGATTATTGATATATCTAGTTACCTCATTAAATAAATAGTTTATGGTTTCTTCACAAAGCTCACCAGTTTTGCCAGGTGTGGGACAGCATTTCCTTGGCTAAACTAATGCAGAAGCCTCATGTCAAATCCCCTATCATGAATACACTATGTCACCAGATACACAGGTCCATAGGCATTGATTTGATAAGGATCATTAGGCTGGTCAAGACACATATAAGGTACCTCGTTTTCCACTTTCTTTGTTGGGTTGAAAAGGATGGAGCCTGGCCCTGATGATGGACGCCGGCGCGGTGTATCGATTCCCCTGGCAGCTCCGCACAAGGGACCAGAAGCATAACCTTTAGTTGGCTTGGAAATGTTAGGAACATGGACAGGATCCGAGCTAGATTTGTTCTTTCTGTCCATTTTCCACCATGAGAAGAGAGAATTTTTCCATGATTTCTTGTTCTTTTTCTTTTCGACTTCCCTTGAACATGAAGATGACCGCTGGAATTTTATGTCGCCTGCATGTTGTCTTGCTTCTTCTAGAAACTGTTCAAATGGGTCAAAACAGAAACCAGATGAATTAACATACAACCACAACATATATGCAAACTTCGATTGGCAGAAAACATATCCAGGTACTTATAGGAGTTCTGATCTATGTAACGTTACCTGTAAAAAGTTCACCTGAGGATCAAATTCATAGCAACCATAATCACTAGTCTCATATATCGGATGCACAGGAGATTTGCTCATGGTTTCCTAGAAGTTACAAAATCCAGTTGGCATAAGCCAAGATCAAATTAGCAGATCAAATAATGAAAAAAAAAAATTGAAAGAAAAAAGCATCGACTCATTTAGATCATCTCAAACCTGCTTTTTAATTTGATAAACTATAGCATAAATAAAGGCTCCACAAATGTAAGAGCTGCTGACTGGTTTACGAAAGGTGAAATGAAATTAAAGAGTTGTGTTGTATACCTTGAGTTGAGGCATTGAAGCCAATGATGATTTAAATTCCAACCACTCGAATGATGTTCAATGTAAGGCCAGTGGCCAATCACCAATCTGAAAACCCCATGGAACACCTAAACTAGAGATTTATGGATATTAAAGAAGTTTTTTGCATTTGAAATGGCGGAAGCTTTTACATTCGTTTGCTAAAGCGGTGGGGTAGATAGTCAGGTGGATTCTCCCTTCGTATTAAATTTTTTATAATTAATTAAGGAATACCAAAAGTGATACCGCAAAATCTGCAGATATATATCTAGCCAGCTAACCAACTTTTTAACCAATGAAGCGAAAGATAAATTGGAAAGGAATAAAATCATTATGTCTTACTCAAACGTATTCATCAAGACTGAGGTAAAGTGGTTTCCCGTAAATAGAGGCAAGTTTTGACAGAGATATTCACAGTTGATTTCACCTGAAGCATCTTTGACTGTTACAGGGCTTATTTATTTACAAAACTAAAACTTGAAGCCCCAAGAGTACTGGCCACTGGTTTGAAGTTTAAAAGAAACTTAAGAATACTGTAATGTAAAGAAGCAGGCAACAATGTCGAGTAGCAAGTCTTTGTATGTAGAAAAGAGAACATGTAAACTGAAAGTCAGGAGAAAATAGCTGATGCTGTGTCATACAGAAAGAAAGTGTAGCTTAGTTGTAGCCAATTATTTTGTGACCCGAGTTAAAAAGACAGTACAATGATGATATGGAAACAACACTTGAGATTATTACATGAAGAGAAACAAAAAGACTGTTTTGTTCTGTCATGGATGGGAGGAATTTATGCGTAATTTGCGGCATACGTTTCGGGGGACTCCAAGGTTATCCACTTTTCTATGTTCTGGAGGGAAATGCCAAACCAGACAGGCAAGCACTTTAGCGTCAGTACCTATCGGATTTGATACTCGAATTCAAACATCTAATCTCTTTACTTATTTTCAGGTTGTAACTTATTTTATAGGAAAAAAAGAGACCAGGTATTATGCTTCTAGCTTTATGACAAAAGATTTAAATGAATTAAGTTTGAACTAAAAATTTGTTATTTTTTTCGTTTGTTTATTTTTTAGTCTATTCATATTCAGTTTGTGTTCATTAAGAATTTTAAAATTGTGTCCAAGTTCTATTTGTTTAAAATTAAGTGATTTGCATTTGTTTGTTTAAAGTAAATGAATTGAAACTGTTGAAATCTTAGATTGGTGGACAGGTTTCTTATATTTATTATATTTCTTATATCGCAAAAGTATTAGTATAAGTAGGTATTTATATATAAAGAGTTAAACTGAATAAGAAAATAGAAATAATTGAGCTAAACTAAATAAGGAAATATAAATAAATTGACTAATTGATATACTAAAATTATGCTAAATAAGTTGACTAATTTATTGTCTTAACACCTCCTCTCAAACTCAAGGTGACATAAAAGATGAGAGCTTGAGTTTGAAAACTTGATCTTGAAAGCATTCAGGATAGTCAAAAACCTTAGGAACCGGCTGATGGTTAAAAGCTTTGAACCGAACCAAACTGAATCAGACTAGAAGAGAAGAAAGTTGATGTGGCGCTACAAGACACGTGTATCAATAGAATTATGACACGTGTATACCACGAATAAGTTAACGATGATGTGACCGCTAATCGAGACGATGACGTGGCAATGACATAGAAACACATGGACAAATAGAGATCGGACACGTGTTATGTGAGGGATGACGTGGTAGCCACCTTTACTAATGGCATGGCGATGATTGGACCTCCTTTATGCTGACATGTATGTTTTCGTGGCTTACTACGTGGATTATGACTCGGCCTCATTGCTTACGTGGATGATGATGCGGCTGTTTGACATGGCTGCTGAATGCCAAAAAGACATCGCTTTGGTTGTCTTCTACTTTTCACAATCTCGAAAATTGCATTTTGCTGGCAGCGGATTTCGACATCGCGTGAAGGTGTGTAGACGAGTTTTTGGGAGTGGGATTTCGTCTACTGTGAACTTCAGAAAGTGAAGAACAATTTGGTATTAACCAAATTGTTTCAAGATGGATCGAAGATCCCGGAAACTAGCTAAAAAATCCTAGAGAGATGGAGCCCGAAAATCTTTTTTTTTTTTTTTGACAAGGCTCTGATGTCATATTGAAATCTTAGATTGGTGGACATGTTTCTTATATTTCTTATATTGTAAAAGTATTAGTACAAGTGGGTATTTATATATAAGGAGCTAAACTGAATAAGGAAATAGAAATAATTAAACTAAACTAAATAAGGAAATAGAAATCAATTCACTAATTGACATACTAAAATTATGTTAAATAAGTTGACTAATTTATTGTCTTAACAAAAACATTAAACAAACATGTTTGTGAACAATTAAAACTTCGTTCATTTGTAATAAACAAACTAATTTAAAGAAATAAACAAATAAACATGCTTCTTAATTTTAAATATAAAATTATAAAACATAAATATTATTAATTATATTATAAATAAATAACATAAAACACAAATAGTTAATATTATCATTAATTATGTTATAATAAACAATGACTGAGCATTAAAAATTTATTAAATGAACTCATAAATAAGCTTATTCATGAACAAAAATAAATTGAACATACTTTGGTTTATTAAGTAAATGAGACTTAAAATCTTGTTCATATATTTTTATTTAATTTGATACACAAACATAAAGAAAAAAAAGAACTTTTCATTAAATACTTTATTCATTTGCCCTACCACATTACGATTAAAAATAGATTAGACACTCATATTTAATGATTGTATTTTGTAGTAGTTTGATGTGCTAGCTTCAGAGTACAGAGAGAATAAAAGGTTAAGTTCGTTATTAAAGCAACAGCAAAATGGTGGTTTACGACTTCAAAAGAAAGAGAATAAAAAAAAAAGAAAAATAGTAGATACTGACCCTACCATTATAATTTCTATTATGCATTTTTTTTATTTAGAAAAAAGCTTATGGTCCCCGAACATGCTCTAGTTCGCAAGTTTGATTCATTGGTTTTCCTCATACCAGACAATTACACAATTTTTATAACTATGCCAAAATATTTTGTTTTTTCAGTGCATGAATCTCGATTTTCAGTAGCACACGACCTTGGCCCTGGGGATGCTTTAGAGAGAGAAAGAGAGAGAACAGGCATAAACCAAATCAACCAAAAGACTCCAATTAAAATACGAAAAATATTGCAAGATTAAGCATGTGATGTTTCAACGTCAACTGGTTACCAATAAACATAAGAGAAACATCAGTCAAGATCCAACTGACCCTCCTTGGAAGGAATCAAACCCCCTGTACATTCTTCCTAGCACAAGACAAACCTAAGGAGCATTGAAAAGGATTCCTTCAAGTGGAGACTGTTATAATCACTGACCACCACAAATTTTTTCCATGCGCCTTATATATCAAAGTTGAAGGAGCGGCAACGCCATTACAATATGGAAACTAGCAACAACATCATCCACGTTGGGAGTCACTGTTTTTGGTTTCTTCTAGTGTCCTCGAGGGTATCTACTTTTCTTCACATTTTCCCCTAAAGCGTTTACAACCTTTTCTGTCTCAGTAGAATTTTCTCCTCAAGGTGATTCCGATGATAAATTCTCTAACACAAGCTGCTATTGCTTATTGTACTTATTCACATGCTTCGAAAATAATCTTCTGAACGTTGGGATACCAAAAAAAGGCCTTGGATGTAATTCTCAATTTGGAAAAGAATGTCCATCAATAGTCTAGAAAACAAAACTAAGGCAAATATTTTCTTGATAGTTACTGCACATACACTACTTTAAAAAGAAATTGAAAAGAAGAAAAGGGAGGTAAAACGAAAAAATGTGCAGAGATTTCGCAAGAAGCAAACTACTTAAAGCAGCTTAACACTGTCAACATCATGCATAACCGTGTAAAGTTTATCTGATAGCTGGTAACAATGTAGAATCCAGCCAAAACCAATAAATTCAGCTTCAAAAAGACTACCAATTAACATTAGAGAAAGCATAATCATAGTCGCAGAAAATGGATGTTGCTAATATGGGGATCCTTTGATCCTCAAAAGAAAAAAAAAAAAAAACACAGTGCAGGTAAAGTAGTAGGCTTACTTTTTACAATTAAAGGCAAGGGATGTCTTTGCCAAGCGTAGCTTCTCAACGGCAGTAGTGTTCAAACCGCTGGTGGTAGGACTATTATCCATCTACAAAAGAAAAAAGCAGTCTAGCATAAGAGCACATTTCTAAGGCAAGCATGAAGCATCCACAACCTAATAAAACTGACTTCCAAATCAATAAAACGAGAAGAAGACACCAAGTCTCACCATAAAAGAGAGAAGCCCTATGAGTATACTGCATTATTAAATAAAAATAATTTTAGCTAAAAGGCCTAAAGAAGCAAATACAATCTTTGGCAATTGTTTCACAGTCAAAAGCACCCTGTGACACATATTAGTGCTTGAAAAGATGGCGCAACCACAAAAAAGAGAAACTCATAATTAGATTGGAATCCTCATAACTCTTTCTAGATGAACTAAAAAAGAACATGACCAAGGTTAAAATGAAATCAATTATTATAGATGGAGATAAAACAGGAATCTCTATAGTATTCATTAAAAGAAAACTTACAATCACTTAAGTACAAGCATATTTTCTTCTGTGTCATAAATCATCCTTTGGGAGTGATCATCCTACATGGAAGAAAAATGCAGTTTGATGTTAGAAAGAGCTTCATGTTTTCTATCATAAATTTTAAAAAGGTCAAAGCAGTAAAAAAGTGCATACCTGATTCCAGGAGGTTTATAAGGATACTCTAGAAGGAACTTGATCTTTCCATAGCAACACTTACCTTAGCAAACCAAATTGAAAAAATAAATAAATAATCAGGTTGCAACGTCAATTAGCTTCTTCCAGAGTCTACAATGAGCAAAACAAAAATCAATCACAAGATATAATGGGGTAAACTAGCGAACCTGCAAAAGGTGTTCCTTCCCTCCTGTCCAGCACATAATCTGAAAGAGTGAAGCAAAAGAACTAAATATATGTCTATAAAACCTACGACATCAGTAACATGATTTAGACAAGAAACTCATATTAATTCTATCATACTCAACCCAGTGCTGCAACCTCATTTCAGTGTAAAAAGACTAGAGAAGCTTGGACTATAAATCAAAAAAGTAATATGTAGGAAACAAGCCAATTTTATCATGCAACTGCATGAGTAGAAGATTGATATGCCATGTACCTATTATCAGAACTCGTCATTACTTGCCATGGCAAAAAAATCAACTGATCAATTTAAGATCAACTTCAAATTCCTTCGAGCAAGATCTTGATGTTTTAATTAGATAAGATACACAATAGAGATTGAACTCTAGTTCCTTGTACAATTATTCCAGAAGTCTACTTAAGAAACAGATGCCTTTTGCTCAACCAATCACAAATTTATAGTCCAGAACTTAGCTAGCATGAAGCTTTATACAGTTGCATCTCAATTGACATTCCTTTACAGATTTAACTCAAGTTAATACCTTCCATGAATCAGTGTTCAACAGCATTGGACAACATGAAAACAATAATTTTGCTACTTTTATAAGCATACAATTTTAGGATAGTGGGCAAATTCTTGGTTGTAATAGAAGATATTTTCATGTGAGTACTACAGAGCCTTATCTAAGGAAAGAAGATAAAAAAGATAAATATGAACTTATGCCATTCAAGAATGTCATTTGGGGATGGACGAGCAACAACATGAGAAACTTGTTCCTACAAGTACATAGAATAACTGTTAAAATTATCCAAGAAAAAATTTTGAACTAAGTTGTAGTAATACGAACCTGACAATTCATGTATTTGCGTCATGCTCGTGTATTTGCTATATCATAATCGTATCTAAGGTATTTTATATTTATATAAATTTTGATAACTTAATAATCTGTATTATATAAATTTTGAGATATGCATTCATGTCATGTCATGTTTTTTAATTACTTTATCCTTGTCATATTCGTATAATCATGTCTAATATTGCTAGGTAATACCATCTAATTCTAATAATATCCAATTTATTAGTGAAGGCAGTCAAAAGATATCCAAATGTTTATTTTTAAATGGATGTCCAAAATTATGCTGAATTGCTAATTAATGAACCAATAAAACAAACAATAATCTATCATAAAATATTATACAACACAAAATTCTCAGTCTCTCTACTACTGATGCAAACTCTACAACAAGAAGCTTCATGCACAAGGTATCAAAGGCATAAAATTTTCCTTGAATCAAAAATAAAGCTTATAAACCACACAGACATATAGATAGCAAAACATTAAATTGAAATGAAAGGTTAACTACATAATATTAATGAATTTCTACAACAGCTAAGCATTTCCAAGGTTCATCAATTCATTAAAAAAAAAAAAAAAGCATGAGTAAAACTGGAGGAAATACAAGGCGAAAGCAATACCTTACAAAGCGCTCTATATTCTTTCTGAAGGTGCTTAATACAGGATTTCTCTGCCATTCCTCAAAACCTAAAAGGGGTCTCAGCCACAACAAAATAAAACCCCACCCCCTATTCGGTTCCTTAAACTTTTACATTCTAACTATTAATCGACGAAAAATAAAGTAAAATAAGAACAAATAGTCAAATATAAGATTTTACAATAAATTCCACAAGCACAAACCTCTACCTAAAGATACATATAAGCAGGCAAATCGGTTGATTAGAAGAATGATTATCCAATGAAATTATCGAGTTACCAAGACAAAAAACCTCCATAAATGAATCAATGAGCTAGGAATCAAGAATCATGAGAATAACTCAACAAAAGCAACATACATTCCTCTTTCTCAAATTACTTTAATTAATAGCGGGTTAATAATAAAACAAAGATTAACTTACAGTTCCAATTTTCAGTTTCTTCTTAATGCAACCTAGGAATTACCAAAATCGTTACCAAACAATTAACAACGAAATTGACTAATCTAGTTACGCTGTAATTGACTGAATTATGAATATTGATGATCAATTAATTTAAATTAAAAGTCTAATCTAGGAATCACCAATTTAAGTACCAACCGAAAAGGGAAAAAAATCAAAACGGAGATCAATCTTATAATATTGAAATCTACGAACAAAAAGTTCAAATAAATACTTCCAAAATAAAAAATTAAAAAAAAAAAGAAGAAGAAGAAATTAAAGAGAAAAGTTGTTTTTAATAAAGAGGAAAGAAAATTATCTGGGGATCCGGGAGGTTATTTTATGATACGAACGAGAACAGAAACTGAAATTAGAACTTAAAAAAGAACAATGAACAATGATTTATGAGAGACGAAAGAGAGGAAAAATCTAACAGAGAGAGAAAGAAAGCAATGACGATTATTTAAACGCTCGTGATTGGTTACTCTTTCTATGCTAGTGTTGTAGCATACTACTACTATTACTGCACCATGCTTTTTCTTTGGTTTTTTTTTTTTTTTTTTTCCAGTTTCCTCATATCCTCGATCGACTGACCAAAGGTAGACGAAGTAATTTATAGATTCGTATTATATTTATATATTTTATTATATTATAAATATATTTAAAATTTTTTATATTTTATTAATTATAATATATTTATAATTTTTATTATATAAATTTTTAAAAATAAATATATTTTTATTATATTATTTTTAATTTTATACATATAATATTTATATAATTATATCAGATATCAGTTGCTTTCGCTTTTTTATGAAACGGTGCTATCATCCTTCTTAAAAGCATTTCTTTTTACTAATCAGTGGAAGTAACCAATGGTCCATTAGGTGATGTAACATATAAGCTTCTTTTGAAGCAACCTTTTGTTTTTGAAAAATTAAGGTAAGCATTTGTTTTAATCGATTTAATAAATTATATTCAGTCAATTCAGTTTGGCTTAGTTAATTTTTGAAATTAATTAATTTTAAAAACTAATTAATTTGGTTAGTTTTATTTATTGTCAATTTTTAAAATTAATAATTGGATAAACCAAATAAATCGATCATTATATTCTATTTTTATTTAAAATTCTATAATATTATATATCATTTATATTATATATTATATAGTATATAATACATAATATACTATTATTTTTATATAGTAATTTAAACAATTTATGTTTTAAAACTTTGAAACTGAATAAACCAATTGAACCAATCGATTTATGTTCGGTTCAATTATTTTTGTTTTTAAATATTTATTCGGTTAGTTTAATCGATTTTAAAAGTCTAATTTGTTTAGTTGGTTTTAAGAATTTTGAAACCGAACTCAATGAATCAAATGCTCACCCTCATGGAAAACATTTTTTTTAGCAATGTCAATTAAGAGACAAATTGAATTTGACAAGTGCATTTTCACTTGGCAAAAAAAAAGAAAACAATGTTATGAAAAACAAGAGAAAGTAAAAAACTATATTAATTGAGAGTTTTATTCGGTTACTACTGTAACTATTTGTGCTTTATGATTAACTATAAAAATTAATAAATAATATACTTAATTAAATTTTTAAAATACACTAATATTCATGGATATTAAAAAGTATGAAATATGTTTTTGAACCCAAGAAAATGCATAGGACTTATTATTATTATTATTTAAGGAACTTCTAAGCCGTTGTTTTTGCCATTTTTTGTCATGAAACGTCGTTGGACATCAAACAGCCCGCTTGTTGAACAGGTTAAAAATGGGGACTTCTAGGGAACGCTCCTTAAGGAGCGGTTCCCGCAAGGCCAAGAAGCAATGCTGGTTGCTTCTTTATATTTTTTATATTTTACATATATTATTTTATCATAATACATAGCCGGTTGCTTCTTTATATTTTTAATTTTTTACATATATTATAATATCATAATACATAAAATTATTATAATTAAATAAATATATTATAAGGTACATAAATTATTATCATTAAAAAATTTTTTAAAATTATCAACAAATATTATAGTTATATAAATTATATTATTTATTATATAAATTATTATGATTGTTAATATAACTTAATATTACATATTTTTATTATAATTATACATATACATTATTTACATACATAAATTATGATAAAAGATAATAAAAGTTGTAATACATAAATTTATTACATTTATATAAAAATTTTGTGAGTTACAAAAATTTATTACAGTTAGGTAATAAAAAAATAGTACTACATGAAACATTATAATTACATTAATTATATTATCTATTACACATATATATTATCATAGGTAATGTGAATAAGTATTACGTATTTTTTTTACAATTACACATATACATTATTACTTACAGAAATTATGATAAAAGATAATAAAAGCTATAATACATTAATTTATTACATTTATATAAAAATTTTGTAAGTTATATAAATATATTATCAACAAGTAATAAGAAGTACTATTACAGAAAATATTATAGTTACATAAATTATATTATCTATAACATATGTTTATTACCATAGGTAATATAAATATGTATTAAATATTTTTATATAATTTGTGTTATATGTAATATATTTATGCAATGAATCTTTGAAGGTAATGTATATATGTAATTTATTGCATACAAATATTACCAGATTTACAAACAAATATTACCAAATCTATAATATATGTAAATATTTCTTTAAGAAAAAGTAAAGATAATTTTCTAGAAGTTATTTTTTATTATTTATTAAATATATTATATGTGTGAGAAATTAATTTTTGTAGTAATTTTTGAAGTAAAAAAAGTTTTTATATTTTTTTAGTTTAATAATTTATTTGGGTATACTAGTAGTAATTATATTATATTAAGAAAAAATTAATTTTTTGATTAAATTTATAATTTTTATTAGTTAGTTAAATTACAACTAAACATTACAAAAATTACATATAAATATTATAATTTACATAATGTTTAAATATAATTTGTGTTATATGTAATGTATTTGTGTAAAGAATCTTTGAAGGTAATATATATATATATGTAATTTGATACATACAAACATTATAGATTTACATAAAAATATTACCAAATCTATAATATATATATATGTAAAATATTTCTTTAAAAAAATTAACTATAATTTTTTAGAAATTATTTTTTATTCTTTATTATATATTTTATGTGTGAGAAATTAATTTTTGTAGTAATTTTTGAAGTGAAAAATATTTTCATATCTTTTATTTTAATAATTTATTTGTGTATATTAGTAATAATTATATTATATTAAGAAAAAAATTAATTTTTTGATTAAATTTATAATTTTTATTAGTTGGTAAAATTATAAGTAAACATTATAAAAATTACATATAAATATTATAATTTACATAATATTTAAATATAATTTGTGTTATATGTCATATATTTATGTAAAGAATCTTTGAAGGTAATATATATATGTAATTTGATACATAAAAATATTATAGATTTACATAAAAACATTACCAAATCTATAATATATGTATGTAAAATATTTCTTTAAGAAAATTAACTATAATTTTTTAGAAATTATTTTTTATTCTTTATTATATATATTTTATGTGTGAGAAATTAATTTTTGTAGTAATTTTTGAAGTAAAAAAAGTTTTCATATTTTTTATTTTAACAATTTATTTGGGCATATTAGTAACAATTATATTATATTAAGAAAAAATTAATTTTTTGATAAATTTATAATTTTTATTAGTTGGTAAAATTACAATTAAATATATAAAAATTACAGATAAATATTATAATTTATATAATATTTATGTGTAATTTGTATTATTTATAATGTATTTCTGTAAAGAATCTTTGAAGGTAATGTTTGTATGTAATTTGTTATATAAAAACATTACCGGCTTACATGCAAACATTAAAAGATTTACATAAAAACATAACCAAATCTATAATGTATTATGTAAAACATTCTTTTGTTAATTTTTTCAAAATTATTTTTATTAAATATTAAATATATTATATATGAAAGTTTTATATTATATATACAATATATATTATATACATAATATATTATATATATTAAAAAATTAAAAGAATATAAATTATACATATTATATATAATACATATTGTATAATACATTTATAATATATAATACTATAAACATTATATAATAATAATATATTTTATATAATATAAATAAAAAATATTTTACACTAAATAATGAATTACTATTTAAAAACTATTTTATATTAGATCTTGAATTATTATATAAAAATAAAATATTTATATTAAATTTTAAATTATTTTTAGAATAATTAAAAATAATATATATCATATATAAACTATATAATATATTATATTAATATATATCACATAATAAAAATAACAATATTTTCATTAAATTTTAAATTATTATTTAAAATTTTTTAAAAATAATTTGGATTTAATATTAAATATTTTTAAATTTTATTATTTTTAACTAGGTTTTCAAAATTTAATATAAAATATTTTTTTATATTTTATTGTATATAATATAATATATTATATTATATATTATTATATTATATTATATTATATATTATTATATTATATATTATATAATATGTATAATAGATATTATTTTTAATTATTTAAAAAGTAATTTAATTTAATATTTAATATTTTTAAAATTTTGATTATTTTATATTAATTCAGTATTTAATATAATTTGAGATTTAATAAAATATTTTTAATATATATAATTAATATGTAATATATATTATATATAATTTGTGAAAAGTCGATTTTTAATATATATAATATTATAATATATAATAATATATTATATATAGCACATAATATATATATTAATTTAAGATTTAATATAAAATCTATTTTTATTTTTTATTATTTGTAAATGGTAATTCAAGATTTAATATAAAATTTTTTTTGTTATTTGTAAATGATATTTTAAAATTTAATAAAAAAATATTTTCACATATTTTTATTATTTTTAAATATTATTTTTGATATATATATAATTTATATATGTGAAAAAATCGATTTTAATGTAAAAAAATAAAATTATATTATAATTATAATCTTTTTATTAATAATTTTAATAATTATTATTTTTAAAAAAATAATATTTTTAATTTTATTTTTTTATTAAAAATTATTATCCTATATCACTTTTACGAAATTCTTCTTAAAATTAGAGCCGGTGAAACGTAATTTTGATGAAAAATTTTACATTCAAAAACTTGAATTATTTCTGATGAAAAGATGATTTTAGGAAGAGTACGCTAGAATTTTCGTCGAAAGAGCGACCCGGTAGGCAGGCATGATGAGAAATTCAAGGATCGGACACTCGCGCCAATCACCCTGCAGTCTACCACGGAAGATTCTTTGGAATATTCTCTTTATTTATTTATTTATTTTTTGCTTTTTTTTTTTTTTTTTCAATTCCTGAAACTCAACCCCATCCAAATATATATATTTTGTCTTTAATTAATTAATTAATTCCCATTCCCTTCCCTTTTATATTTCACTCTTTTCTTTCTCATCCTATCCTGTACAAAATCATAAACTGTTCTACTCTTCAAAATTATTACAAGATCCCAGTAATTATGTCATCTCAGATTTCCGAGTCTGATCAAGAACAGCTCCTCCACAAACTCGACATTTTCAAGATCCGCGGCAAAGATAAACGCGGCCACAAGATTCTTCGTATTATCGGAAAATACTTCCCTGGTAATTAATCCCACACCCACCTACCCTTTTTTTTTTTTTTTCCTCTTAATTAAGGATCTGCGTTGCTGATGATTGAACGATGATCAGCTCGGTTTTTGAGCGTTGACCTTTTGAAGCATTATTTGGAGGAGTATATATTTCCAAGGCTAGGAAAGAAGCCGTTTTCTGTGTTGTACGTGCACACCGGGGTCCAAAGGGGCGAGAATTTTCCTGGGATCTCAGCCCTACGATCAATCTATGAGGCCATCCCCACCAAAGTTAAGGATAACCTCCAAGCCGTTTACTTTGTGCACCCTGGCCTCCAGGCACGGCTCTTCCTTGCCACCTTCGGCCGCCTTCTCTTCGGCGGAGGGTAAAACTAAACAAAACCGTTACATTAGATTTTATATATTATCTCTGTTTTAGAGCTGGGGGGTGCTAACTAGGGGAGCCTGTCCTGGGTATGGTAGGTTGTACGGGAAATTGAGATACGTGAACAGATTGGATTATCTATGGGAACACGTGAGGAGGAAGGAGATTGAGATTCCTGAATTCGTGTACGATCATGATGAAGATTTGGAGTGCCGTCCGATGATGGACTATGGATTGGAAAGTGATCACCCTAGGGTTCAGGCTCCACCCGCCCTTGATTCTCCAATTCCTTCTGTCTCCATCTACTCCATGAGGTGCATCTCATAGAGATATGCATGAATATCATCTAGATAGATACTACTACTACTATTAATTCTTTTTTTTTTTTTCCCCTTTTGTCTTCGGTAGCGTTTGAGATTAGCTTGTGATTTTTTTTGTTTTTATAATTGTGGTGCGGTGTCTGTTTATGTACTAAAATCTTTAAGCAGCGTTTTTAGTTGTAAAAAGAGAGAGAGAAGATAAAAATAAAATGGAGGGAGGGATTGTGGGTTTGCCTTCCTTCTTTCCTTCAATTCAATGATTAAAAAGAATCTTTTGAATTATGAAAATTGAGTTGTGTTACAAGTTCGATTTAATCTTAGTTCATTTGTAGCTAATATCACCTGTATTTAAATCTCATTCAACAATGTTAAATTGAGAAGAAACTGTAAACATGTGAAATGGGTGCATAAGGATGTTGTGTTCAGCCTGGAATATGTATATATTATGTAGTGGTGGATTATTCAAAATCGGAGATTGGACGGATTTCTAGTGAAATTCGTAACAGAGAAACAGGAAATTCATGAGCAATACTATAGGTGGAAGGAAGCGGAAAATGGAAGCTTTTTATTTTCGCTTTTAAGTTCCCACGTCCGCAGTCGAATCGGATCCATCCCGCTATGTTATTGCGAGTCTACATCCATCAAGTTCTTGCACTTCTCTATGTTATTATTCTTACTTGGGAGTTGGGAGCAAGGGAGGGCCTACGGCCTCAGTGCCGTTCGAGAAAAAACATTTCGCGTTCACGCAAATTGTATCTTGTGTGTCAGTATCTGGTAAATGACATATTATTGGATTAATTCATTACCAAATGAATATACATATATATGGTACAATATTTGATTGGTAATAGTAGATAGGTAGGTATGTAGGTCAGGTGTTTAATCATTATTGATGCTAAACTGATACTGCTTCTGCTATAAATCATTGACATTGTGTTCGTATGGTCTCCACCAATCACACTCATCTTATGAATAGTCTACGTGGGAAAATCGAAATTAGCATACGAATTAAATCTTCCATGTAAAATCTTGCTTCCGTTTTAAGAATTACTTCAACTCTATTTAATTAATTTTAACTTAAAACTTGAAATCTTTATTATCTATCTACCCTTTTTAATTCATTTAATATACATACCACCTGATTACAAATCTTCCTTCTTTCTTATTATCAATATTATGCCTAATAAAAAGGTTAGCATGTCACTTTCACTACTAAAGCAATTACCAAATATATTAGGAATGAGATTTGATTTATTGATTAATTGGTCCATTAAGTTAAATTTATTTTCCTTTACATTCATATAATACAAATTTACATAATTTTTACATACACATCTATTCAAAAATCATTTCTTCTTGTATCCCCTTCTCTGGTTCAAGGTTAATCTTTGCTTAAAAAGAATTTGAACTATAATCTTATTTTTCTGATTTAAATATTGCATCATTGTCGATGACATTTTCAAGAGTTCAAATTTCTTTTCAAGAGATTTATTTATTTAATTCACTTTAAAAAAAAAAAACATTAGGCGTCAAGCTTTTAGAACCGACGACGAGTAGCTCCAACACCCGTCTTATCATCTAAATTAAATTAATGCTGATTTGATAACGTCGGTAGTTTTTAGTTCCGCTAATATAAAATTAAGAGTAAAATTCATCTATAATTTATAATCTTTTAATAAAATTTTATTTCATTCATAATTATTAAAAATTATATTTATTATTCATAATGTTTATCAATATTTTATTTTTATCTATTATTTTTAAAAGTTATATTTTATTCATCTATAACTTTTAAAAATTATATTTACCATCTATAATCTTTCAAAAAATTTTATCATTTATCTATTTCTTAGTCAAAACTTAAAAAAAAAAAAAATCAAAATATTCATTTAGCGACATGGCAAAGTTCACATATAAATTTTTATTAGCTTTATATATATCAATTATTTTTTATGTTTTTTGAAAAAATTATATAACATAATAAATTCAATTTTGCTGAAATAAAACTTATGTTTTGAAGACTTCATCGAAATTTAATTACTAATATTTCAAAATCGATATTTACCAATTGGAATTAATTTTTTCAACTTATTAAAAGAAAAACACATTTATTTTTTTTATTTTTTATTTTTCTCCCAAATCTTTTCATCAAATAAATATGAATTTTATTCCAAAAAGTATGTTATATATAAATTACAGACATCATAAAAATATTATTGAAAACCTTTTTTTTAATAAAAAAAAAATTATATGATTTGATTATTTTAAAATTAATTTTTGTATTCAATTGTTCAACTTTTTTAAATTATTAATATATTTTTATTTTAACGTAAAAATAATTTTTATTTAAACAAAATAAATTTGTCATTTTTTTTAAAACACAAATAATTGACATACATGATACTAACTTTTTATAGACCTTTACATGCATGTGTCTAGTAATGAGACTTGACAATTAAAGTTTTACCTAAATATTTCATAACTATTTAACTTTAACCAATATACGGATAAACGATAAAAATTTTTAAAAGATTATAGATATTAGCATATTAAATTTTTAAAAATTACGGATAAAAATAAAATATTAATCAAAAATAATAAATAATAAGTGTAATTTTTAAAAGTAAAGAATGAGAATCATTGGATTTCTAAATAAACAATTAAGATGCTTACCCAACTATTATCTGACCATATATGCTTTACTGAATAGTAGGAGAAATGCATTGTTTTAGGAATTGTCGTACCATCCCACCATTACACAAATATATATATTAATTTGAAATTGAGTACGTGCTTTCTTATTTTTACTTGATAGCTAAGTATAAATTAATAAAGAGGCCGGCCATTAATTCTTATCGACAATTCTTCATGGTTAGAAATACACAAATGGGAACCTCAGGAAAAGAGCCTACCTATATACAAATTTTTTAACATAAGATTATATTCCTACAGTAACGAGAAGGAACATATTCGTTGATTAAAAAAAATCACAATCAATAGCTTAGAAAACATAAACACCCCCCCAAAAAAAAAATGATAATAGTGTTAGCTTTTGCTTTCTTTTTTTAACTTTATTGATTAAAGCATAAATTGGAATCAAACCAGAAATGCAAAATGATGCCACAACTGTTACTATATTTTCAAAATTGAATCTATTATGATGATTGAATATATTCTCACATTATTAGATAGTAAATAAATAGTTTTCTTCAATCATTGCAGTGATTAGATTAGAGCAGTAGCGGTCAACATTGATATCACCTCATTATCATTCAAAGTTGGCACTCACATACAATATTGAGGCTCACTATGACCCTTTAATCAATAAAATTGGTTTAAATCAGAATCGTTTTTGTTTTAAGTGTGTGGGAGCAAGGCATATAGGGTACAGCAGAAATATCCGAGATGTTCGAAAAATTTTTATTACCCAAAAAAAAAAAAAAAGAAAGGTCGTCGAAATTTTAATATTATCCATAGACTAGCCAATTGCGTTGGGAAATCGAATTTTAAAAGCAGGAGACTGCTCTGAAATCTTATGTTTTCAATCTCCATTAAGGAAATAAGAATCGGTCTAGAACTGCAACGCTGCAATGCCTGACTCAAGTTCTGAATCGGTTTTGCTATCTCAGGTTTCTAATGCGGCAGCTGTTCATCGTTCAAAAAAGAGTTTATGGCCCTTCACTCTTGTTTTGTCTGCATTGTTTCCCGTACTAATTGCTGTGATTGCCTACCAGCTTGATTCATTTGATCCAGCTCCTCTGCCCATCCACGAGCTGGGTCAGGCACCCTTGACTGTCTCGTTGCGCTACGATAGCATCATACAAGGTGCAAAGTTCGTGGGTGCGGGGGAGTTGCTTGGACCAGAAGATATAGCATATGATTCCAAGTCACAGCTCATTTACACTAGTTGCCAGGATGGGTGGATCAAGCGAGTCAGATTGAATGATTCAGCCGTGGAAAAATGGGTTAACACTCATGGTAGACCGCTAGGAGTCGCTCTTGGACGCAATGGTGAAACTATAGTGGCTGATGCTTATAAGGTTAATTAGTTACCTTTCGTACTGTACAGTACTCAACCTGGAAGAAATATTCAAATAAAAATTTGAAATTTGAGGGTTTTTTTATTTTTTATTTTTTATGATCAATGTAACAGGGACTGCTGAAAATAAGCAGAGAGGGTGAGGTGGAGGTGCTAACGGATGAGGCAGATGGCCTGAAATTCAAAATTGCAGATGGAGTAGATATAGCAGAGAATGGAATGATATATTTTACAGACGCTTCATATAAATATAAGTTGCATGATCATGTTTGGGACATGCTGGAGGGTAAGCCGCATGGGCGATTTATGAGCTTCGATCCAGTTACCAGAGAAACCAGAGTGTTAGTCAGCGATCTTTACTTTGCTAATGGAGTTGCAGTATCACCACTTCAAGATACTGCAATCGTATGTGAAAGCGTCATGTATGTTGCCTTGCCTTGATGCTAATGCTAATCTTGTAATCTTTATTACCAAAGATTTTCTGTTGATTCAGAAAGAGTTCTAACTTTAGTTGTGATTTTTCTGACGATGGGTTGATAACAAATTTAATTGCATTGCAGGAGAAGGTGTAAGAAATATTACATAGAGGGCAACAAACAGGGACAGCTGGAGAAATTTGTTGATAATATACCGGGCTTCCCCGATAATATTAAATATGATGGAGACGGTCACTACTGGATTGGATTAGCCACGGTAGGCAAACACTAATTTTCTGTTTATTATTTCCATAAGCAAGTGTATCCGCCAATGTCCAATTTTGGGTTTGATAAAATTAAAACAGCAAAGATAATTAGAGGCAGTTAGATATTGGTTGAAGCATTAGTATTGCATTGCAAATGATCTACTGCTTTATTTTTTTTCCTTGATAGTTTAAGCATTGATGTACATATTATTGGGCAGGGAAATTCGGTTACTATGGACTTAGCATTCAGATATCCTTTGATCCGAAAGACCATGGCAATCATGAAGAAGTACATCGGAGAACTACCCAAGGGGAACAATGCAGGTGTATTGGTAGTTGATTTGGAAGGAAAACCGGTTGCCCACTATTATGATCACAAATTATGTTCGGTTACAAGCGCAATGAAGATTGGAAATCGTCTATACTGCGGCTCTTTCATTTATCCCCACATTATGAGCCTCAATCTGGATCAACATCCTGCTGCAACACCCACTATGTCTGTGTGAGCAACAAATTATGCGTAGTATCGACAATAATATTCCCTACTGCTGCAAAATCAATCAAATGTCAGTGATGAATTGTGGCTTGGCTTCTGCCTCTGATTCTGCCGTTCAAAGGGCTTAGTTTAAGAATCTGTGGATGGTAAACACATCATTCATAACTTACTGAACCATAGGAAAATAATTATTAGCAACTTTTTGAGAATTTTTATCTTCCAGTTTTGGAGGAAACTTGGTTTTGCACCATTATCATTTTGCTCAAAAAAGAATATGCCAAGGGCAGGGAAGGCTGGAAAACCATTGAACTTAATGAAAATGCAAACTTCACAAACCACCCTTAATTACCAGCAACAGATATCTAAACAAAAATAAAAGAAAACACCACCAGAACAAAATACCGAAAAAAAAAAAGTCAAAACAAAATTGAATGAAGGAAAGCAGAGGTAAACAAATATATATATATATATATATATATATGTATGATATCAAGTCCCCAAAACAGAAAGCATGATCAAGCTTTCAAGAGCGTAAATAAGCAATTAACAGAGAGGAACTTGGATTAAAACTTTGAAAAGCAAATTATCTCAACCAATGTAATCAAATTGAAAGCAAACAACTCAAGAAACCCGACAAAACAAGCAAATCACTCAAACATTTCAATATACATGTAACCATCGTCATCTCATTGTAAAACACTGAGAGTATCACTACCTATTACAAACTAATAAAACCAACAAAAAGAGGAAAATAATAATCATGAAGTGAAGACAAAAACAAAATTGAAGTAATAGATAAATTTCAAGATTTTGTTCCGCTAAGATCAAAAAATTATACATGCATGACTCATTTACGTAAACACATGTAATTCTCGGCACTGTATTGGTAAAAATTAACACTGACAGTAGATATAGAGAAGTTAAAAACGAATTCAAAGAAACCCCTGAAAAGTGAGGAGAACAGCGGTAAATTTACTAAATATAACAGAAAGGCAGTGGATTACAAAAAAATCGCAGTGCCCAGACAGCAAGACTATGCTAGCATTGTCACAGCAGCAAGAACGGAGTTTGATCACATAACAAAGTTTTACCTCAAAAAACATATTCCATCTTCAGTTTGGTATTTGAGATTATTTAGACATGATAATTTCAATTGTGAATGTGAATAAACATCAACAGTAATTGATCTATGCTCAAAATAAAGATGAAAAATTGTGCTGGAAATTCCCAAAATAGTAGGACAATTTTTCTAAGCAAAGCACGGACTACTCAATTATATCTTCTCACTCAGTCCAATGCAGCTATGACTGCATCAACAACCTCTTCAGTGGTACTGGTTCCTCCAAGGTCCTTTGTACGGTACTTGCCTTCTGATATAACCCGTTTCACAGCAGTTTCCAATCGATCGGCAAATGAGGGAAACTGCAGATGTCTCAACATCATAGCAGATGACAGAAGCAGGGCCACTGGGTTTGCTTTCTTCTGTTCCAGCAGTTTCTCATTACCCACATTTCCTGCAGAAGCCCCTTGCTCAAAAACAGCATGATCAGCCCCAACATTGCCTGCAAAAACGGCACCCCAACAATGGAACAAGATTTTAGCCATACATACATGATTCAGAGAGATTCCAACACCACACTACAACTGGTGGCGCCTTTTCTGCCAACAATATCTTATAAGCTAACCTTGCAAAACTGAATCAAGTGTGGAGGAATGAAAATTCAGCTTTCAATGTAATCTCACATGTCCAGTTCAAAAACTATTCAAGGACACAAGAGACTGGCAGAGAGCAAGGTAATGCTTCAGAATTCCTCTCATGGAAATTACACATGTATTCATTACATGGTTTACAAACATGAGCATAAAAAGTTAATCAAATTTTAGTCCTACAGCCAATATACAAGCACTTGCTATTGCTTTTTATATAATGGTGCATACACAGTTTCACTACTCCCATTTGAAGGACTAACAAAAAATTAAAATTGATAGGCATAAATATATGATTTTTAATGATTTCATAATCACCACTTTCTGATTTTGATCAATAGCACCAAGGTGCTGAGGGCGGTCTTTTTTCATATATTCGTCAATGATTCAACAATATGAATGAAGCCCATTCCAGAAAAATAAGGGTACAAATTTCAAATATTTAAGAAAATAGAAGAAAACATTACAAAAGATCATTAACTGAAGCGTGTTAATGGATGTACCTCCAGGCATAACGCCAGTACCCCCAGCAATACCAGCAGCTGTATTTGCGACTAAATTGCCATAAAGATTGGGTGTCACCTGGGGGGAAAAAAGACCAGCTGGCATCAGTGTCATTAATCATAATAAGAAGAAAAGAAAAAAATAAAGAGAGAAGTTAGTTACTACAGATGAACAACAATCACCTATGTGCTAACAAGTTACTAGAGTCTCTCAAAATAACCAACTTTCCTTGACATTACCCGGATAATCTAATCTCCAAGAAAGTGACTCAATTTACATGGCTTTCTTGATAGAGATATGCCAGCCGGCTAGCAGTATACCATATCATATCATTGTGTTTAATTCCATCATTTTTAAGACCACTTGTTTTATGTTGTTTCTCTAGAATACAAAGTTTAACGAGTGCATATGAAAATTCTCCAAACAACATAACATAAGAAAAATAAACAGAGCATAGACAGAAGGATATGAATACCATGACATCAAACTGTTCAGGCTTCGAAACAAGCTGCATACAGCAATTGTCCACAATTACTTCGTTGTATTTAATCCCTGGATACTTGGTAGCAACCTCTCGGCATGATTCCAAGAACAACCCATCAGCAAGCTTCATAATGTTGGCTTTATGCACAGCGGTCACTTTCTTTCTATTGTTTAAATAAGCATATTCGAATGCATATTTTGCAATCCGCTCCGAACAGAACTTTGTTATCACCTAGCAATCGAGTAGTATGAGACACATAAAACAATTAAAAAAAAAAAAGTCGTAAACTTTATTAGGCATTAGCATAACGGTAAAGCGTGGATTAAAACGGAGTACCTTAAGGCTCTCGACAACTCCAGGTACGACCTCGTGTTCGAGTCCAGAATACTCGCCTTCGGTATTCTCTCTAATCACAACAATATCAACATTCTGGTGCCTTGTAGGCAAGCCAGGCAAATTGAAGCAATTGACAAGCGAAGCATACAAATCGAGCTCTCTTCTTAACTGGACGTTAAGCGAGCTGACACCTCCTCCCATCGGCGTAGCCAATCCACCTTTTAAACAAACTTTGTTCTTCTTAATCGAGTCGATCACTTGTTGAGGCACGCGCTCCATGTCGCCATGAACCTCGTATCGCTCGAAATATACAGGGGCGTGCATCGCCTCCATGACTTGCTCCACGGCGCCCGTGACCAAAGGGCCGATCCCATCACCGGGGATCAAGGTAACGGCTCGAGGCGCACCGTCGCCAGGGCGGGGCATGTAGGTGACGGATCGGGTGGGTATGAGGTTGGAAGAAGGAAAGGAGAAGAGTTGTTTGAGGATGGGAATGGATCTTCGGGCCATCGGGTAGGGGTTTTAAGAATGGAGGCAGAGAGGGAGCGAGTGTGTTGATTATTGCGGTTGTTTGAGCCTTTACTTTAGGCGAAGCAAGACGCCGTAGAGCAGAATAGAACAGAGCCGAGCAGAGAATAATAGGCAGAGTTAATTAATTAATTAATTAATTAATTAATGAGGAAAGAAAAGTGAAATAATGCCTCCAACGGTGGAATCGCGTTGGCAATAAGCCGCGTGTAAAATTAATAATAATAATAATAATAATAATAATAAATTATTATTGATTTGTCCGTAAAATGAAAATGCCTTGGTAAACAAAACTCAAAACTCGCCGTCTGTTAGTTAGTAGATTGTTACGAATCCCGGTAGTCAATGATCAAATTTAACAATTTTAATTATAAGGAGAAAAAAAAAAAAAAAAACTCACCGCTAAGATAAGAGCCCTAAGACTGACATTCTATTCTACATTTCTACTACGTATAAAATGAAATTAAATAGGTTTAATGGTGTGGGTGAAAATGCTCGCCTTCTCAGTTCAAAAATGAAAACAAAATAACTGGCCCATCATCAACTTTGACTGGTTCAATGTCTCAGCTCCACCTCAATTCCCTCTACACCTCAGCTCCCCACTTCTGCTTTTCAAATGTGAAATATGACTGAATGTATGAATGAAAGAAAAACCCTGTAAGTTAAAAAGGTTAACGAGGTTTGTTTGCTAATGGCAAAAACAAAAATGGTTTGAGCTTGTTATCCTTGCATGCTCCTATTAGTATTTGACTGTTACAACTTACGACAAACTTAAAAACGGTTAAAAATAAAATACTGCGTTGTGGGGAATTGAATTGAATTTTCTACTACGTTCATTGCAAACAATTACAAATAGCAACACCTGCACTTTTCTAACAAGAATACGATTGCTGTAACAGTAATAGCCATGGGTCATTCAATCATTTGATTTGTTCGTTGTCCCCTGAAATCATACCCAGAGTTGTTCATGGTCTCAGACAGGAAGAATTCGACAAAATTAAGGAAGAATTACCTGTCTGTGCCTTCCGGTTTTCCATGTATGAAGAGCTACACTTGATTAGGCGGAGTGCAGTAGGATCGATGGGGGGGGGGGGCGTAATCTACTATGCCTCCTAACCTGGCTTCAAAAGCATCCAAGTTCGATGCTTATTCTGCCTCTGCTGGTGCTGGTTGGGTGCGGTGCATGGACTAACTCTAATTGCCATATCGAGGAACACAGCGCCCTAATCAGGGGCCCCGCCTAAGGCATCCAATTTCGAGGATATCATGGCTCCAATCACTACCATTATTCATTCTTGAAAATGTAACTTTTAGGAAGGATAGAAAGCTTTTCTTTGCTCTACCGCATCATCATTCCTGGTATAACCTAACCGTTGGCTGTTGTTGTATCTCCCCAAGTTTCCCCTGAGGTAAATTTTTGCTCCCATTTGCATCCAACTTGATCTATTGCCCTAAGTAAGAGTTTCTTCTTGATCCTTTGTCTTGATGTCCGCAACATTGCTCAGCTTTTGTCAAGGGAAGGTAACTTTACCTACTGTAACACTGAATTTGGCAGTTTTGCATATAAACTTACACCGTATATTAATACAGGTGTGGTGCAAATGCAATTAATAATGGAAACATAAACATCAAAATTCAAGCGACCTTTATTAGAATCATTTGACATTGTGTGCCTAAGAATTTAAACGGGAGACAAAAATAGCAAATCGTGTCCTCAATCTGTCACAAAAATCTAGCTAAACTTCCCCTGCTAGTAAACGATAGCTTGAAATTTATCATCAAAAGTACTTAAAAAGCTACCAGGCATAAAACCAAAGCAGACAGAACACAAACAGCTTCATGAGAAAAAAAAAAAAAAAAAAAAGGACAACCGCACTTATATAGGAAGAGGCATGAATCAAGCATGCCTTGCCTGGAAATCCTTCATGAAGGAAACCAACTTCTCAACTCCAGCCAAAGGCATAGCATTATAAATGGAAGCTCGCATTCCTCCCACCGACCTATGTCCCTTGAGCTGCACCATCTTCTCCTTATCAGCTTCCTTCAAAAACTCAGCCTCCAACTCTGACTTCTCCAGTGTAAAAGGAACATTCATCAGCGACCTTACTGATTTCTCAACAGGACACCTGTAGAATCCCTTGCTTTCATCAATGGCATTGTACAATATACCAGCTTTCTTTTTATTCTTCTTCTCAACCTCCTCCAATCCTCCCTGCTTCAAAAGATCTTCAAACACCAACCCACACATATAAATCCCAAAACAAGGAGGTGTATTATACAAAGAGTTGTTCTCGGCGTGGATCTTGTAATCAAGCATCACTGGGGTAATCTCTTGTGCATTTCCTATAAGATCCTTCCTGACGATCACGATGCAAACCCCTGATGGCCCCACATTCTTCTGCGCACCAGCATAAATCAACCCGAACTTGGTTACATCAACAAGTTTGGAACAAAAATTGGAAGACATATCAGCTACAAGAACCCCATTTGGATTGCTGGGCACTGGATATTCCTTGAACTCAACCCCATAAATGGTTTCATTAGCGCATATATGTAAATACTTGGCATTTGGGCTTTGTTCTAAACCATCAAATGAGGGGACCCTTACGTATTTCTCTGATTTTCCATTCCAAATGACTTTCGGCTTGCAATATTTCTGAGCTTCCTTGAAAGCCTTATCTCCCCATGAACCGGTAACCAGATAATCAACGGTGTCATCTGGACGACAAAGATTCAAAGGGACAGCAGCGAACTGAGTGGTGGCCCCACCTTGGAGGAACGAAACGGCGTAATTTTCAGAAATGTTAAGAAGGGCACGGAGATCGGCCTCGGCTTTTTCGATAATAGAACGGAAATCTTTGCCACGATGGCTCATTTCCATAACACTCATGCCAGATCCGTGCCAGTTGTAAAGCTCGGATTGGGCCTTGAGGAGAACGTTCTCGGGTAAAGTGGCGGGTCCAGCAGCAAAGTTAAAGACCCGATCTTGAGGTTGGGATTGGAGGGATGGGCGATCTTGGATGGTGGAAGTTGCTGAACAAGAGATGGAGAAGGGCTTGCCAGAGGTTTGATAGGTGCGAGTGAAGGTGGTGGAGTTGGGTTTGGGAAAGGCATGATTTTGAGGGGTGTTTTGAAGGAGAAGGGAGTGAGGCGTGGTTAAGGCTCTCGCTGCCATGGCAGTAGATTTCAGAGAGGAAGCAAAATGTTTTGAGGGGCGGGGAGTTTGGTGGCAAAGATCCCAATGATGGTGGGAGTGTTTATAAAGAATCTGATATTCCTATTCTAATGGTTCCAACGGGAGGGAGATGAACCGGTGCCGCGGCTGCTGCGAACTTGCTTTCAGGGTTGGTGAGAAGTGGACAAAAACAACGTCGTCGTTTTGTATTCATTTGAATTTACCCCTTGTGTGGGGATGGTGGACTGGTATTTTTGGGTTTTTTTTTTTTTCCTTTTAATGTAAATCAAACGGAAATGGAATGGGCAGGGTCATAATTAGAAATAGTAAGGCACTAGTGCACCTCGAATATACATATATAACCATTAATTATTCACTGAGGAGTCATTCTAAGACCAACCGTTCAACGTTTGAGCAAATATTCATCATCAAAAGTCAAAACAGAGAAAGCAATGCATGCTGAAAACAACTCTTTATTTCCACAACAAAATCTAATACTGATACAAAATATGTCAATGCTTAATTATTACCATATTAAACCACTCAACTGTCAAAATTTTTGTTAAGAAATGGCAATACCATAAACCCAACAGGCTACAACATTAAAATTAAATTACAACAATGTTTCATCTTCATCTACCTCTATCATTTTATCACTTTGGTGCACAACTTGTGCCGTTCAAAAAGTGTAGCATGCAATGCAATGCAAATAATCAAGTGATCACTTAAAGAGACTAGAAAGTAAAGATCCACCGCTTCGACCCTTTCCTCCTGTTCCTTCATGTTTTTCAGTTTTTTCCTTCACCTCTTCCTTGCAACCTTCCTTCCCTAACAGCTTTTCCCAATTATCCATCTCATCATCCTGCCTCAAATTAAACTTGCTAACTACCCTTTGTTGCTTCTTACTTACTACATGTGGTGCAATATAGTGTTTCAACTTCTCTACTACCTTCATATGTTTCTTAGATTTCTTTTTCTTTTCATTCTTGCCTTTCTCACCCTTTACCACTGTCCTTCCCTCATTCTGTGAATGACCTATTTCCTTCTCTGAAATGTTTCCTTGCATCAAGCTTATCTCTCGTTCAGATAATTTGCATGTCTTGACTAACTTCTGCTGCTTCTTAGCCAAGTCATTAGACTCCTCTTTGGCAACCACTTCTTGCTTCTTTATAGCAGTAAATAGCTCAGAAGCATTCTGGTTCCAGTCGACCAATTTTTGCTTCTTTGGCATCCCTTGCTTGCCCCCAGGATTCAATAATGATGGGGAACGTTTTTTATCCTTCTCCACTGGCAGATGATTACTGGCCAGAATTTCCTCGATTGCCTTTGGTTGCAGGAGGTCTTTCTCACCATTGGCTATCTCTGTTGCATCTCCAAAGGGGCCAGCCTTCATTGTTTCTAAAATAATTTTGCCAAGCACATATCTTGTCTCACATGGATCCCCTTTCCCAAGCAAATGGTAGTTAATCTCAGCGCTCTCTCTCCCTCTTCCATTTATGAAAGATTTAATATCTTCTACCATCAGGTCAAAAATTTTAGCAGTACATTTTGCAGTGGTCTTTGGTACAAAAACCTGGAAAAAAAAAATCTAATTTACTAAAAAAAATACATATACGAATATGTTCGTGTACCAGAAGAATCTCAATATTTTAGTAAGAAACCAAAACAGTCCATTCACAAGCAATCAATAGCATGATGTAGGGACATTTCTTACGGCAGATTAATTTACCTCAGGCATGGACAACATGAACACGTCTCTCTGATAATAAATGCTAAAAGTTCAATTTAGTAGATGTCAAAGGCACTTACCAAACCAGAGCATGGAGAAAATGGATATCTGGACATTGATTCAAATAGTTTGCTTGCATCTGTTAAGGGCCATACAGAATCTTGCACCACAGATGCAAAATGAGCAACTTCTCTGGCGAGATCTTCATCTGACTTAGTATCTGAAAACCCTGAGATTTCAGGAACAAATTTAACTTCCACTTTAGAATGTTCTCTTGCAAATTCAACACCTTCCTTCCACTTTCCATGATGTAAAACAGACGCAAACGTCCAGACAATGAGAGCATCTTGAGGGCTGTTTACCAATGCTAGGTGAAACATCAATAATCCAACCCTGTTCTATCCAGAAAAAATTATCAGTAAGCACATCTCAGATAGTGACAGACATAATAACATGTAAATCCATTTGATACCATCCACCAGTTCCTTGAATTTACATATTACGTAATTCCACCCCTATTTTTAATGTGAACCATCATATGCAGTACAAAAATTTTTCCAGACATTTATGCTCATTCTTCTCAGCAATAATATTTCAACCCAACCAGCAGACAGGTTTAAACAGAGAATTGCCAAACTTTCTAGTAAAATAAAAGGAAGTCTAACTGCTCTTTACAATAGCCACGTTTTTATTGATAATGATAACAATAAAGATGAAGTCTTGTGATATTCTGTGCTTAAGAAGGGGGGGAAAAAAAGGAGACAGGTACATCACCATAGACTGCTATCAGCAGGATGATCACAAGAAACCAACTTATCCAAATTGAAGAATAATTTCTGCCAAAAAGACAAAAGACAAAGATTCAGGAAGTCAAACCATCAAGCCAAAATCCTTGTTTGAAAGACCTTAAAAGTACATAGACATGCAAGCTAGTGGAAAGTATCATACTACTTTGAAATTGCCATATTTCCTGGAAGACCACTTCGAAAATTTTTCCAAAATTATGTGAAAACTATATCAAATTTTCATGTTAAGAATACCAAACCAGCTAAGTATAATTATCATTCTATTTTTTGCAGATAACATATAATTATCAAATTGTTAGCGGAACTTAAGAAGCATTCAGCTTGATCTTTCTACAAGATAAACTTCATCTTTCGAGAGAACTATCACTATATACTTAGTCAGAGTATCAAGACAGTGCGGCAATATTTCCAAATCACTTTGAATTCCAAATACTTGTAACATTGAGTATAGGCAACATGATAAAGTCAACTTGAATTGCATAGCTACCAAAATTTTCATAAATCCCTTCAAGATAATAAATAAGGAGTTCTTCATCAACAACGTTAGAAATACAGAAATCGACTTGCTCTTTCCATGAAACCAAGCTCACCATCAGCATCATGGAATTCTTGGCAGATCTCTGCTGATTAATGTACGCTGCCTGCGAAGCAAACAAGTCTCAGCTAACCTCTCTGATGACTAAATTCAATAAATTAAACTAAGCACAACCAGAAGCTAAAAATTCGTGAACCTGAAACGGAAGTAAAATATTCAGCAGGTTAAATCTCTGGAGCAAGCAGATAGATGGCACAGCAGCTCCATAAGACAGCATGTAGTTCATTTCCAACATTAATCTGAACTGGATAAATGAGAAACATTATGATGGTAAATATAATGTACAATATTGAAAATATCACCTTAATTTTACACCAAAAAAGAAAATGATCCAAAGGCAAAGGGTTATAAATTAGCAACAGTATGGTTTGTTCTTTGCACCACCTAGTTGTAGTTTAGCAAGAGCAAATGTAAAAGGTAGGAGAAAGGGAGGCAAGAAAAGAATCAGACAGTCACAAAGGAAAAAAATGGAGAAAGAGTGAGAGAAAAGAGATTCTCTGGGCAGCAGTTAAGTCTCAACTGATATTTCTAAAGTACCTTATCTAATCCCCCAATGGAGGCTGAAAGATCGCGCATTGCACTCTCGGTATCCTTTGAAAATGACAAGCATAGACGAGCTGCAATTCTTAAGCCCCGGAGAATTCTTGCTGGGTAAGAAAAATTGCAGTAATTTTCCATTAGCGTATCATAATGTAGCAGTCATTCCATCCAAATATCTTGTAAGAGATTGCACTCAAGAGAGCTAAATTTACCTACCACAGTCCTCTTGAAATGACAAATGAGCAGGGATTAACGTCCGCAGCTGAGTCAATGTAACCAAACGGACGAGTCAGAGAGTAAATATTAGTTCAGGTTATGAAAGGCATAAAATTTTCATTAGCAGAGGTGGCGAATAACCTTTAATGACTTCAGGTCTGAGATCCCATCATTGTAATCATAGATATTACACGTAAAAGGGTCAAAAAATAAGCTGCATCCACAATTCAAACAAAATTCTGATGAATCAGATGGCGCAAACTCATGCTTAATCATGGAAAAGATGGGGGAGGGGGTCTTCACAAGCTAATATGAAGGCTATAATAACTCTTTTCGAGGAATAAACATGAAAAATAAATATACATGAGAAATAATACCTGTTAATAGTGAAGTCCCTATTCCGGCTATTTCTCCAGCGGATTAAGTCTTTTTCATCACATCCGTCTGGGATTGAAGATGATAAAGCTTTTTCTTTCTCTTCATCATGTTTTGCAACTGTCTCAAAACTTGAAACCTATTAGAACATACAAATTCAATATTGCATATTAATAAACTTCCCACTATTAAGCCAGTTGTAAACCAGAAAAAATAGCATAAAAAGTTACCATAATAATAAACCAAGAAAATGACCTCAATTATAGAACCTTGTATGGGCACCCTGCATATTGGAAATCTTCGACCAATAATCTGAGCGCGATGAAATTTCTTTTTGATCTGCAGCAAGATATTACAAAAGCAACAGAAAACATTGCACGTCAAACCACATTGCCCTACAAATTCTGTCTAAAGAAAAGGGAATGAGAAAAAACCAAATATATTGTCACCAAACCTGTTTAAGATTTGCAGTGGTAATAACATCAAAATCTTTAGGTATTCTATTTAATAGTAAATCTCTAACACAGCCGCCAACCAAGTAGGCCTCAAAGCCTGTAATACGTAAGACAGGAAAACTATTGAGCAAAATCAAGTAGCAATGCTTTTGATACAAAAATTTGACCAAATGAGTAAACTAGAGGAGCAAAACAAACTTAGTTGAAAGACCCAGTTGCATTTTAGAGCTTAAAGAACCTACATTAACGAGGCTTTGGAAATAGGAAGCAAGTTTAAAAAAAGGTAAATTTGTTAATAAAAAAAAAAAAACAAACAAATGGGTAATAGTAAAAGATGATTACCTCCTTTACGAAGAATCTTCAATACAATCCAGGACGGATACGAAATCATAGAAGCAGATATCCCCACCTTGCTTGCTTGAATCTTCTTCCATTTTGACGTGTCAACTACATGATTATAATAAGAATCGAGGGTAAATTCCCAGATAATGGTAAAAAAAAAAAAAAGTTGAACAGAAGGTTAAATTGGATAAAGAGTGATACTTGGATGAAGAGCAGGATTAGGAGCCATTTCAGAATATAAATCAGCTCGCAAACCTCTTTCACCTAATATGTGGTTGCACCTCTAAGCCAGAAATAAAAAGCAAGTAAGATTTGGTTTTGCTGAAAATATATTCCAAAGGATTGCCTCAAACAAAATGTAAAACCGAAAACAAAAACAAAAACAAAAGCATGGAAAGACCTGAAAGCGAGTCAAGGATTTGAGCGAAGAGGAGAGGAAACTTTTGGCTCTCATAAAAATCGCCATAGAAATCTGAGTTAGGACATGGCAAGCGTTGTTCCTGGCGCCCAGCTGTTCAATTCTTTGAAGAACCCGATTAAAGTGAGGGTTTTCAACTAGTTAGTATCGTCTTGGCCGTTTTGGTTTGGTTGTTTGAGAAAAGTCTTTGGGCTGAGGCCATATGGACTCGGCTGCCATTAATAAAAAATATTCCCGCTATAGCCCTGCTTCGATTGGGCCTATAGCCACTTTTCCATTTTAAGAATTCTTATTTTTAATTTCCACTTTATAGGGTTATCTATTATTAAGGTTATATATATTATTAACAACAGTCTTAAAGAAGTATTGTCAGCACAGAGAGTAAATTAATTGAGAGTTAGTCCAATTTGGACAAATTTAAGTTGAATTGATCCTTCTACTCTAATAACTGAGATCAACTTTTGTATACCTTTTCATTGTTATCCTGTGTACCAATTAAATTCAAATTATTATTATTTCCAACAAAAAAAAAAAAAACCATTAATAATAAAATCAATATTGGCTTTTAGTTACTTAAAAAATTACAGTTTTTACGTGGGATGGTAATCTCTCGCCCATTGTTGGTTTGTCTTTGGCAACTCGAATGGGAAGACAGATTATTATCAGTTAATATCATACCGTAACATTAACATGCCACCCGCAAATAGTAAATAGTTTGAATAGGAAAAAGTGAATTTAAATTTTATTTTTGTTATAAAAAAAAATCGTAAGAATGAATAAACGTAGTGTACGCAAATTAATTAAGATTTGAAAGACTATAAAGAAAATTCAAGAAGGTTCTATTTATTTGGCGTCGACTTCAATAGATTGTAATGCTTTATTCGATATCAGTTAGTTTGGAAAACTGTATTTTGAAAAAGTTAGTTTTACGAAAGGGATATATTAATTTAGGGTAAATTCCATTCATACGACTTGAAAGGAAGTAAATCCAGTAAAATTATTGCATCAATATATAAATCATGTTGAGCTTGTTATGTAAACATGTGATTGAAGGCAAAGAGGGGAGATTTCATGAGACTTTGTTTGGCAAATGGGTTAATTGTTTAGGATTTTCTTTCTTTGTTTTTGACTCTTCATTTTCGATATATATTTATATATTGTTTCGTCAAATAATAATAGAACTTTTTTAAATATTTATAATTCGTAATTTAATTAGATAATACCTTGCTCGGAACGTAACAATTGTTAAAAGTGAAATTCAAAAATTGGATCGATATATATATATATATATATATATATATAAAAGTCCGCAACTAATATTCGACTTTGGGGAAGCTGGCTTTAGTTTCACATCTTTAACTTGCTTGCAGCTGTCTGTTTGCTGCTTGTGAAATTTGCCTTGTTTGGCACCATACCCATTAATTATTAATGCATCTTCAATTAATTTGTTCATCATATACAGACACAAGGAGGCTGTGACTATGAACTGTGAAGTGGCTCGCATGAGTTTTTACTTCAATTTCTTGGGAAGATTACAGCAAAGAGCAGCAATTAATTAAAGTTAGCAAATCTGCATCACTACTTATTTACAAGGAAAGTTGAGAAAGATTCTTCTATTTCAGCCTGCTGCCTTGCCTGGATGGAAGGATTTTCAAATACCACTCTGCTGTCCTATTTCATGTTCCCCGCCCTTAGCCATTAGCCATTAGCCATTAGCCAACCATATATTTATATATGGAAACCACATCACTGTTTTACATATAAAGAAAATCTGCCAAAAATGCTTTGCTCACTGCTGTTACTGTCTGAATAACTTCTTCATCCGGCCGGGGCCAATTCCTCATTCCATTATATAACAACCCCCCCCCCCCCAACCCAACAAACGCGACGTTCCAACGTTACTCTAGTAATTTGCGTCGGCAGGCATGAAACAGGAAGAGATTGGCTCCGTGAAATCTGATGCCATCCTCACCGTACGTTGAGCAAGATATATATCGACGTATGGGGGCCAGCAATAGCATGGAGAGACGTAACTTTTGATATATCAAAAGAGCGGTTCAGGTCAAGATGAATGAACAGTCTCCCATTCATCGAGTTAACGGGAATTAGCTTCCAGCGGATTCAAAATCTGTACATACACACAACCAAAGGCCAGGCTTACTGCTCTTTAAAGTTCAAAAACTGCACCTCGCTAGAAAGAGCGAAGCATTTCATTTCCTTTCTCAAATTAAACATGACCATCCCCAAAGAATCTGCCAAAGAGAAACCCTCATCTTGTGAGCAGCAACCCTGGGAGAAGAACAGCCCTCAAAACGCCCCGGGTGCCCAGGAGAGAACAGGGCAGAATGAGAGCAATGTGACTCAATCTGAGAAAAGTGATAAAGGAGATCATAATGTGGGTGGTGATCAAGATAAAACAGGGCAAAGTATTACCAACGTAACTCAGACCGATGGTGATGCTGAGACTGAGATAGAGGGAAGTGGAGGCGACAATGTAAAGGGCCAGGGTGACGGTGATATTCAAAAGGGCAGTCCGGATGAGAAAAACGCAACACAAACTGACAAGGGTCAAGAAAGTGGTGTAACCGGTGGTGGTTCTTCTTCCGCGTCAATCTCCGCCAGAAAAAGAGGAAGAAGCAGTGATCCTATTCATGTTGGGTCCAGCAGTGGAAGTGGATCCAAGGCAAGGAAGAAAGGGGAAATGGAAGTTCCCAGTTGTGCACCAACATGTTACGTATGTAAAAAAAGTTTCGGTTCGTGGAAAGCAGTGTTTGGACATCTGAGAGCCCATCGAAGGCAAACCCCTGGGGCATTTCCTCCACCAACGTTTACTCCTGAGGGCTCTCCGGAAAGGAATATTAAAGCCCTCAAGGAGCAACTGGCTCCAACGCTGCTGAACTTGGCTCGTGAAACCATGCAAAAGATGAGTCGAGACTCAAATTCTACTGTTGAAGCGGGGGTTGCTTCTTCTTCGTCAGGGAGGGGGAGAGGGAGGCGCTTGGATATTGATCTCAATGAGCCAACAACCCGTTTTCTATTAGATCTAAATGACCCTCCACCACCAGAGGAGGAGGAGGAGGAGGAGGAGGAGGATAAAAATTAATGCACGACTTCTCGTGGTGTTGCAAAGCCAAGTGAAGTGATTGTTCCCTAGAACGTTTGAGATTAATTTTCCTTAATTTTATTTATTTTTCAAAATTTAGATAACATATGTAATTTCATCATTTCGCTATAAGATGCAAAACCAAGTTTTAGAATGTCACATGAGTTATCCGAACGATCAAAATCTATCTGCTTCCGGATAATATATATAGTAATTCTTAATTAATCAATTACTTATCCTGCAACATCGATTTTCATTTTCTCCTTTGCCAATGTATCTGTGAGAAAATTCAGTTCTTTCTTGCAATAGGATTTGGTTATATGTGTATACATATTGTAGATATCATCAAATTCGCTTGCCAGCAGCCTTGTTCTGGTAGCTAGACATTGCACCAATTTATATACAAAAGAGTGTTGTTGATTACCATTGGTATAATATAGGTGTTAATTTGTAGCACTTTGAATTTGCTGTGTAGCTAGGCCGAGTGACTAATGGCTTTTTGGACCCAAGCACCTGGCCTGACCTTTCGGTCGATTAGGTTTGCTGAATTAAAATTGATTAATTATTGGTAAAACATATGATGTAAATATTAAGGTGGGTGATTCATTTATTCTGTTTTCTTTGTACTTCTAAGAACCCTTGTTGTGTCCAAATATTTGTGTATTCTTATTTGCATGTAGACAGTCTATATATATATATATATATATTAAGCGATATCTTGAGAACATGGGATACGAGCGAAAAAGACGACAATGAACAAAACTTAATAAGATCTCAAAAAGCATATATACATATGTATGAATGTATATCTATATATATATATATATATGTAATATATAAGAAACAGCAGCAACTTAGAAGGGGTGGAGCAAACGATAGCCATGAGCAGTGACAACTGAGAACAGGATTGGGGTTGGAAGCGGATTTGTTTGAAATGGATCAGCCGAGCCACTAGGAAGCCTGCATGCCGGCGGCTCTCCTCTTCTCATTGCATTGCATCCTTGTTTATTTTTCAAGTATATCAATTTGGTCACCCCGAATGTGCATGGGGTTTTGGCAAACCAGTCGTATAGCTATATATATTCACATCATCTTCTTCTATGATCTATTAGTAGCTGGCTTTGCTGCAATTACGAAATATAATTCCAAATCCAAACTCATCATTTTCTGCGACTGGTGCATGTGTTATGTGTGTAGAGTAGAAGTTATCCCAAACGACGAAAAGAGGATAACATCATCTCACCTGTGGTTGTGGCCTTCAATCTTGAATCATCACGTCTTCATATTATTTTTCTTGCTAATTATATTATCTCTTTTTTTCTTCTCATTCCAAAAGCTGCTCTAAGCGATATTTAGATACTGTAACATGCTTTGAATTATAATCATAAACATAATGAAAGTGCAACTTCTTCTCTAAGTATAAAATTTATAATTTATCCTAAGTAAGAAACTACTACGACTACTACTAAGATAAAATAAAATAAAATAATAATAAAACTTCATAATTTTCACTTTTGCCAATTAAATTTATATTTACTACAGCCAAACAAGTATATATATCAACCAGAACACAATCCAACTAACTCGAGTATTAAATTTGATCTTCTCAAACTCAAAATAACTCGAATTTGAAATAACTTGAATCCAAAATAACTTAAAACCGAAATAACCTAAACCGTGACTCAAAACCGAAAAACTCTGAGCCCAAAAATTTTAAAAGCCAAACTGATTCAACCCGAAATCAATCTGAACCGTTCTATGAGAGGTTTATAAAACTGTCATTTTGTGGAAAAGCTTGCTAATTTTGATAGAGAACACATTCCAGAGCGTGTTGTACTCACAAAGATATTAAACTAGATAATAATCAGTGAATGGCTTCTTAACTATTGTCACAGTGAGTGCATTATTAAGAAGGAGAATAACTTTAAGCAGCCTGGGGAAAGATACCGATCCTTTACACCTTACATTTTTTTTTTCTGGATAAGAAGTGTGAAATTGCTTTATTTCTTTGCACATTCACTTAATTCCATTTTGGTTCTGTCTGTCTCTCAGGCAAGAACGGTTTATTAAACGCCGGATTGAGGCCCTGTTTGATCTGAGGGTCACATATGAGATCCGCCGCGTTTGCATCTCATACTGGTCGCATGTGGGACTCTCTGTCATCCTTTAATCTTTGATTATACAAACACCCTAGATGCTAATTATCTTTCGCATGGTTGGAATAGGTATTTAACCAGGAACACTTTAGGAAGACGGATTAAGCTTTTAACTGTTTCACCCAAGTTCCACTTGGTCTGATAAGCTTGTGGCTCTTAATATGATATCACATTATGGTAACCGTGCCGTTGTACTTGCAGAGAAACAATGTCAATGATGAAAAGTAGTGTCGAGTAATAATGGTCGTGTAATCTGTTGGTAAAGTATTAAATTTTTAGTTTCAAAATCAAGAATCAAATCCTAACAATCTCAACAATCAAAAATAATAATAATAATGCAATCATCCGTGGCTACAGGCTGACAAATCTGTGTCAGAGGCTTGCTTCTCGCCTCAGTGTGAGACCAAGTTATTGATGATAAGGAGTCCCAAGACTTTTCAGATGGGGTCAGTTGTGCTGAGTGAGAGGAAGTCAGGAAGCAATTGCAAATAGTGAAGTAGTTAAATAGTGGATTATATGTATCTCCTTCCGAATACTTCATGTTCCACAACGAAATAAGACCCTAATATAGCAATTATTCTCTGTCCAGAAACGTCTGTAACAAGATGCATCACCATGTTGTTGTATTATGCATTTTGAAGGTTTCAGATCCTCTCCTTTCATCGTGGCTTTAATGTCAATTCGCTCTCTGATTTTTCTGTATTAGAAGCATTTCATCACCACCACGTGTAGCTGTAGGTCATCTCAAACTGAAAGAAATTAAAATAGCCATTCTCAGGAGAACCGGTGACCATCAACTAAAGAATGTGCAAGTGCAAAGCCTTAAATATTTATGGTATATTGGTATGGCATTTTATTTAATCGAGAAGAATGTGAATGAACTTGTAAACATTCAACAAATGCAACAACCAAATGCTATTCATAACTGCCACAGCAACTCTCTTTCATACTTCAGAACACATAAAAAAAAAAATTAAAAAAAAAACTGTTTTTTTAATGTTACATCAGAACTATCAAAGTAACAATAGATCTGCCCCAAAAACAAGTAGTAAGAGATGGATACAAGCATACAACACAAGTTTATACTGGGAAAACCAAGCCTACAGTTGTCTAATTATCTGTAAAAGCAGACATGTTTTTAGGTTCCTCGCTATGTTTTGGAACTGCATGCAATGTCAAATCCCTTTCCATTTCTCTTCACCACTTCGAATAGATTATCAGATAGCAGCATCTCCAATCACTTGAGCACAATTTTGGAAAGGGATCCTAGTTGTTTGATGCTCCATTAAGTGGCGAAGATATTCATTCAACAAATCTTTATGTCTCCAGAGAAACGCTACCATCATCCTCAGAATTCTCAAAGGATGTCTCGGGAAAGAATTCTTCCTTGGGATAAATCTCTTGAAATAACTGCCAAATTCCACCAGCAATACATTCCAATCAGCAATCAGAAACGTCAAACATTCTATAATTCAGAACAGTTAATGTTCATTTAACTTTGAATGGATTAGCAAGTTCATCCCAAAGATCAAAGAAAGTACCAAAAAGCTCAAACAAAGAAACCCCAATACAGGAAAATAATCACATCAACCAAACAGTAGCTCACTCATTTAGAATAGAATTTTAAATTTCATAAACATTAGCAAATGATGTACCTTAACAGTCACATCAATGAGATCGTTGTAGTTCAATTTACCATCTGGCATGGGAGTTGAACAGATAAAATCAACTTGACCCTGAAAACAAAATACAACTCCATTGAAAATGGCATGACAATCAACTATAAATTGATATTAACGCAAGTCAAAGCCCTAAGTGCTGTTAGGGCAGAATGCATCATCCCTCTAAAAGCCCGTCGTAAGTGTTAAACATTTCCAGAAAGAGTAATGATTATTAAAATCCCAACAAAACAGAGGCCCAGGGTAACAAAACCAAAATATTAGTAACTGAGAAGATCCATACAAGAAAAAACAACCATAAGCAACATACCAAAGTCGGCTCCTGAATATACAATGCACTCCAAAGTACGGTAGGTTTTTCTTCTCCAGGGTCACTTGGACCTGTAAAACTACTTTCTGCAGACTCACCTTGAACTGCACAACCACTTTCAGCGGTCTCACTTTGAAGTGCAACATTACTTTCAGAGTTTATTGGAACAGAAACTGTAAGAAGGGTATTAATGACTGCATGAAGTAACTTCTTTCCCTGATCGTCATCGTTACATAATGCTGAGATATATAACACAAACCTGAATAGATCAGGTAGAAATATTTACATTCTTGCATTAAGCATATAGACACGAATACTTTCTAGTTATGGAAAAGGTCAGAAAAAATTAACCAAGGTAAAAATAATACTGGTAGTCTGGTAAAATTACACTATTCACCGGAGAGTCATTATCAATAAAAACGTAGTATTGAGATTTTCATGTCTGAAAGAAAATATGACTAAATGCTACATAGACAGTTCTCACAGAATTGATCACAAATGATACATTCAAAGATAGCCATGCGGAAAGCAGTTCAAAAGGAAGCAAAAAGACAACAGTTGATAAAATTCATCAATGCAGAGGGAATGTAAAACCTATCCTTTTCAGAAACTAAACCAACTTACATGTCTGGCGGACAAACAGCCAAATTGCTAGCTATCTGCAGAAGTCTGATTGAAGTAACCTGCTCAGGAAACAATGCTAGAAGAAAACAGAAACAAAAGGTTATTGGTTTCCTATCTTCGTTTCTTATCTTCAACAAACACAAAAGAAACTGATCTTACATCTTGGAGGATATACAACCAAAAAGTTTGATACGTCGGGCTTCAAAGAAGTCTTTGTGATGCATATTCCCCTCGCTATCTTTCCTCTATCATCCCTTGGACTGAAAAATGGAAGCTTTTCTTGAAGTGGATGTGGTGGGGACAAGCCCGATGGCAATGTTACCAGAAAGGTTGGATCAAGGATCAGTTTTTGGCTAAATATATCCTGACCTGAAGCTAATCTAACACCCTTATAATACCCAGTATCCTGCAAAATTTTCAAAGGAAAAATATAAAGATCTTTTGCCTTAATGTCCTAACAGTCTGCTCAGAATAGCAAAAAATCTAACGTGATTTAATCAGGCTTATGCTTCCGTACCTTGTCTACTAGCAATGCAGTAACTGGCATACGCAATACCTGTGTCAGGTTTATTAAAATGGGTTAGTATAATTTTACAGATAAAACATGATAATTTCATGTAACTTTAGGTTGTTGCTCGCAAGGTTAATGTAATGATCCACTCTATTGCTACAAGGTGTAGGGCATGCTCAAAGATAAGAAATGCCTTCAACCAACTCATAGCGGAAATGAATATTGCTGAAGAAAACTAAATCAGATAAACTCATTTTACATCTCTCCAATTAGGACTTAGGAGGATATTTTGGTGATTTTTAGTTGCTAGTCAGTACTCCGAAATCATTGGTAACTGAAGGCACCATTCATATACCTTTTTAGTTAAAAGATTAGTGCTACTTTCTTCTGGAATTTTTCTACAGATTAGCATTAATTAGCTTGATTATGGCTTCCATTGGAAGAAAGTAACAGACAGCCAAACATTTTAAGTATCATGCAACTGAATCCACTCAATTCACATAAAAAACAATGGGTAAAAAATATCATATCAGGAAAAAAAAAAAAAAAACATGTAAACAGAAAATCAGGTTAACATTCGATGATGGAAAAGCATCAATGACTGCATTAAAAGTTATCAAAGAAAAGAATTCGCTCCTCATCAGAACTTACATAAAGGCAACCTTTGACAGCAGCACGACGGCAAAAGGCTTGGGGTAGTTCCCCTTGCCCATAGACAGGATATAACAAAGCTCCAAGTGCATTTTGAAACCTAGAGATAAGAATAGTTGCATTTAACAGAAAAATATATCGATTTTGCCTATGATAAGTTTCTATTCAAATTTCAAGCTGAAGTTGAAAATTTTAGAACTATAGTTGAAGGCTTGAAGCGTAAAAAGAAACAATAAAAAATAACCTGCCAATGGATGCATTATACAGAGCCAATTGATCGATCCCGTCTTTTGTCTTTAGCAAATCTCTACAAACACCAGTATCTTCTTGATCATAATCCGCCATGGCTATTGCATACAGTATAAACCTGCAAGGACAAGGAAAGAAAAAATCAAATGAAATTGAGAATTACGCAACGATTGAAGCAATGAGGAGGCGTCTAGAGATGGGAAAATAAAAATAAAAAGTTGTGACTAACAGACGATTTAATTTTGGGCGGCAATCCCATTTTATTCAAGAAGTCAACAAATGGAGTCTGCAAATCCTCTTCGGAAATCTTGATGCCTTCTTCAACAGCCAAGTGTCCCTGCACCAGCTTAAAGAACCTCATTAATTGATTCTTCTCCATAAGTCCCAGGGTCTTGTCTTTGAATATGGCAGCTCTGGAGTCCGGCACACTCCAGAGGTTCCCCTTGTCGTCCCCTACGAAAGTGGCGTCAATACTCTTGAACTCCAAGTACTGGCTGGCTCCGGATTTTAGCATCAAGTCGATAGATTTGTCGGCACAAAAGAAAACCCTAGGCCCAGTCACATCGAGGTTGAACTTTCTAGAGTGTTCATGGAGGAGGTGAGGGTAAAAACTGGAGATGTCGAGGGAGGAGTAGAGAGGACGACTGGCGAAATCCAAAACGGAGAAGTCGTGATGATTGTTAGAAGAGGGTGAGGGTGAGGGTGAGGGTGAGGGTGAGCGTGAGGGTAAGGGTGATGATGAGGTCAAGTGGGAGGAGAGGAAGGAGGGGAGATCGGTGAGAGGGAGAGAGGAGAAGTGGGAGCCATAGAAGGGATTGGGTTCGAGGTGGAGGACGGATTTAGAGGCGGTAGAGGCGGCGGCGGCTATGATGGATTCGGGAAGGCCGGTGCCTATTACGATGAGGTCGAAGGTGGTAGGATCTATTGGGGGGTAGGGTGGGAGATCGTCCATGGCGACCAAAGGCGGAAAATTAGCAAGTTTTCCAAGGAAAATGAAAAAGGAAGGAACCTCAAATTTACGTTTGTCATATTTACTGTAGCAGTTATTCTACTTTCATCGTCGCCTTCCTCAAAGCGTATCCCATTATTAATTTTAATTTTATTATTATTATTTTTTAACTATTACTAATTTAAAATGTTTAGACTCGAATGGTTCCATAACTCAAAACTCATCAAAGTAATATCGGAAAATGAACAAATAAGTTGCACGAATAAAAATGTACATGTAAATGTATCCTTCGCACTCCAATTGTGACTCGTCTTGTCTTGCGTGACGTGTGGAGAAACGCCGAGCATGGACTGAAACAAATCTGGGTACATTGGATATTCGATGACAAAATTATAAAAATAAATAAATAAATGCATGTTTTTGGAAGCATGGAAATGGAATGGAACTTTTTCTTCTTTTTTTTTTTCTATTTTTAATAATATAAATTGATATCTAAATTAATCATCAGTATTATCTAGAATCGCAAAAGAGGTTGCACTTAGGATAACTAAGGCACAATGGAGGGAAAAAAAAAACTATAAATAGAATTTACAAAAAAAATGCTAATCCACAGCTTTAAAAATGAAAACTACTGCATCCTACAATTCTTAATGAACCGAAATTCAGGACGCAGAGCAGAGCGCAGCAGAGCAGCATCCAAATCCAAAAGCATATTGTTATAGATAAGCCCTTTGTTCACAAATATCAACCAGCGTATGATCCCAACCTGCAGCAATTTTACGTGATAATAAATCAGTCCACCAATCAAAATTCATCCTCCCATGACTGTGTCATGTATTCCGTACAAGGGACAGCCAAATTTGACTGAGGAACAGATGAAAAATGGATCTGCTGCCTATTTCTCTCTCTCTCTCACTCTCTTTTCTCAAGATTTATTTTCCTTAATTTTCTCCAGTAACGCATTTTTCGATGAATCAAAACTCTTTTCTTTCTTAGTGTATGTAGATCTGTATGTAGTCTATCCTAGAATTATATTACGCCTTGTTAACTCAACTTTGATTATCTCAATCACATTTGCATTTTTTTATCGCTTTCGTTTAGAAATAATTAGAAAAAAAAAAAAAAAAAACCTTCCTGTTTCAACGTCGTCGTCATTATCATTATTATAAACACATGTAAAATCATAGGTGCGTTTGTTTTTATTCAGCTAAATGCTTATCATATTTATAATTTAATATCACAACTAATACTATCTTTGAAAATTACTTGTAACATTTGCTATCATTTTTAAGATTATTGTAGTGATTTTATTACCATGGTGATAAAATGAATAAGGTAATTTGATCATTAGTGATTTTAAATTATAATATTTGATATGATATAATAGATTATTAGTGATTTTAAATCACCGTATTTGATATTCCATAAAGTGTTTGACATGATATAATGGATCATTAGTAATTTTAAATTGACATATTTGATGTTCCGTAAAAAAAAGATTATTTAATATATAACACCCAAATAACCTTATTGCTAATATTAACATTATTTAATGAAAAGTGATAATTTCAATTTTTATAGAATAAACAATTTATAAAATAAAAATTTATTAGACCACAGCTCGTATCAATGAGTGTAATTTAAAATCTTAACACATTCATATTTAATGGTCACATAAGTTATCTTGCATAAGATGATTAAAAGGTGCAGATTTGATTATAAAAATTAAAATTTATAAAAAAAATATATCGGTGGGCATAATTTTGAGGATAAATTTGTTTTAATATAATTTTGAATATCATTATTCTTTGCTGATAAAACATTTTCACCCATTTTGATGGAAGTTAGATCATCTCACAGTGAGTTGATCTAATCACTCAAGATTACTGTCATGTAAGATTTTTTAATTATTATCAAACACGACAATTTAACCACGATAATTAAATTACTTTTAATTTTAAAGATATCACCACGTATTAAACACTACCTAATTCAGCAATATTTAGGTTGTTCCACAAAAATTTTAAGTTGCGTAAGAAAAAAAATTTATGTATAGACATTTGAGGGATGCAAAATGCCTTAAAAAGAAATTATAAAAGGAAAAGCAAAATCTCACTTGCAAGCCATGTATTTTCAAACTTGCTTACGAGTACTTATATTATAAGTAACTACTCGTTGTTATTTTTAAAATACATAATTATATATTTCATAAATAATTAAAATTAATTAAATATTAATATATAAAGTTTGTTTAATGTTTAAATTTATAAATTTTTATTTTAATTTTAAATTATGAAATTAAACTCAATTTTAATTCTATTTTATTTTTATCAAATAAATTCATTTACACTTTAAAGTTAATGAAAATTTAAAACTTTGAAATAAAATAATTAATGTAGATTGTAGCAATTTTTTATTTTTCATCAAATAAATATTTAATAATTTAAATTTTTTACTCATTAATTGAATAAAATTTATTAATAATAAAAAATATTTTTAATGATAATTATAAAATACGATGAATGCAAGCTCTTAAATATATTATAAAAAGAAAAACAATAATAGAGAAAAAAAAAAGATTAAAGTGAATGTATCACTAGACTTATTTAGTTATATGTTGGATGTGAGATAAAATTTTCATAATTATACTTAAATTACGATTTACTCAATGCTTTTTTTTTAAAATTAAATTAATTATAAAATATATAAATTTTAATATTTTATAAATAATAAATGAGATCGAACTTTGAACTTGAGCAATACAAATTTATTTACTATTTGAATCTAGTTAAATCAAATTCATGAATTTTTTTATCCATAACTATAATATTACTTACCGAGTCTATATGAAATTTTATTATTGTAAAAATTATATAGTTGTATTTTTAATTTCATTAATGATTGTTTTTTACAAAAAAAACTAAAATTAAAATATTTCGAGAAATTTCCCATTTGTACAAATTGTGTAATTCAAAATTTTTATTTTAAAATTAATAAGAAATAAACTACTTAAAATAAAAAGTAACTTTTGAGGGAAAGCAATATCGAATCTCCAAAGATGCTGAACAACCAATACAGTCAAGACACAAGGATCCATGACGTGGCAGGGAAGATTACCCTTTTTGAAACCCCGCCCAAACGCGGACTTCACTTTTTTTTTCTTTTTTTTCCGCGATTCGATTTTTAATCTGATTCTTTTTGTCCCCAAAAAACCCTTGGTCCATAAAGCCAAAGCCCACTCTCGTATACTTCCAACCACACCAAAGTAAAACACTAGAAAGCACTCCCTAGCATTTATTTGCTCCTCTTTATTTTCCAAAGCAAAGCCCTATCGCTTACGGTAACTCGCGGCGCCGACTCAGTCCAAACCACCCTGGTTTTGAGCGATTCTGACGGATTCTTATTTGTTTTTTGCTGTTTTCTTGCAGGATTCACCATGAAAGGTGGTCAAACCAAGGCCGGTTCGATGCAAACTGGAAACAAGTGAGTTTTGCGCTGTTCTTTTCGATTATTGTCTATTTTGCTTCACAATTGTTGATGTAGCAACCATAAGTAATATAAGATCTGCTGATTTCGTCACTGAATGGACGTTTGTTTCCGGATTTATCGATAGACTGAAGAGCAAAGGGGCAGGCGCCGGAAAGCGTGCGAAGAAGGCCGCCAAGGATCCAAACAAGCCGAAGAGGCCTGCCAGTGCTTTCTTCGTTTTCATGTATGATATATTTTCTAGAAAACTGCTAATGATTTATTTTACCGCAATTCAGATTCTTATTATTCAATTTTGGATGAATGATCAAATAAAGGGAGGAGTTCAGGAAGCAGTACAAAGAGGAACATCCTGACAACAAATCTGTCTCTGCTGTGAGTCATCTTTGTCAATACAAAACGTTAAAAACTCCTTATTGTTTATTTTTTAAATGACTAGTACTTGGATTTGTAGATCTTATTTGTTATAAATTTGATATTCAGGTTGGCAAAGCTGGTGGAGAAAAATGGAAAAGCATGACAGAAGCTGTGAGTATTTTTACCTACTATGGTGAAATCATATTAATATTAATATTAGTACCATGTTTTACATTTTTTTTTGTTGATAGACTTTTATTTGCATGGAGATATTTCTAAATATCATATGGAATTTCAGGAGAAAGCTCCTTATGTTCAGAAGGCAGAGAAGCGAAAGGTTGAATACAATAAGAAGATGCAGGCATATAATCTGAAACTGGTAAATAATAGTAATCAATTTATTTACCGTTATTCATTGTTATTAATGTTTGCAATTTTATGGCAAAGAATTAACTGTATTGACCTTGAATATGTAGGCTGGTGGAGCAAACGATGATGAATCTGATAAGTCAAAGTCTGAAGTGAACGATGAGGATGAAGAGGGGAGTGGAGAGGTTGATTCAAATTCAATACTAAAACTGTATTTGAAAAAGGGGAAAAAAAAAAAAAAAAGAACTCTTATGTGATTTACTGTTAACGGGACTGTATTTTAATTTGTTTGTTTATTTATTTTTGTGTTATTGCAGGACGAAGATGAGGAGTAGATGGGAGCTAATTTGCAGTTTAGAATTGGTTAGATTGATTCAGGAATTCTTTCCTACTTAGAGAGAGATGAACAGTTGACTTGATATTAATGTCCAAAAATCTTATTTTAGATTAGACAAGGGATATAAATGGATTAGTTGCAGCAGTAGCTTCTTCCTGGATATTGTAGCTAAAAATTTCTCTTGAAAATCAATGATTTTAAGTTTTTTAGGGTTATCTATCTGGCTTATTTGCTTAGCAATCATTGATTAATAAGTTTGAGCTTATCGCATGCTGAAGAAGTTGTTTTCTGTGATTTGGTGTTACTTCTAGCTAGATATTTTTGGCCTCGTTGACTTGACTGATTTATCTTTTTGATACTTTTTGCGTGTTGGGTTGTATACAAGTAATTTGCGTTTCCGTAGGAGGATATCGAAAGGTTGCTTTGTATTTGCCCCATTTCAGAATAGTTATTTGGGGATATTGGATTTTTCCTCCTTTGCTGGTAGTGGTGGTGGTGGACCCGGTAGCGATGGGAAGTGGGAACATGTAAAAACATTGCGTTTGATTCGTGGAGTGGAATTTA
>JBBYHK010000020.1:12585454-12663230 GCA_038382065.1 Adansonia grandidieri | reverse complement strand
ATTCGTGGAGTGGAATTTACTTTATTGTTAAGAAGTAATGATAATAATTATAAAGAGAACCCAAAGTTGTTTGTTTACATTTCCACTTGTCAGTGTTTTAGCCTTGGTCTTTCTATTTGATCTTCGAGCTGGCTTCGACTGGAAAATGAAATTCATAGGAAAAAGGGCACTCGGTAGTTTTTTAGCTTCCCAGTAAACGCACTTTGGGATTGAAACTACGCTTTTAAAGTTTCAAGTCTCTGATTTCTTTCTATTTCGATTGGAATGGTCGAGTTGAAGTCAGCTCAGGAGTGCACACGGATTGCAAAATTGAAAAGCATTTAAAGGAAGGAATCAGAATAAATCAAGCTTAGTGATTTTTTTTTTTGGATCTGCTAGCTCGAAATCAGACGGACAGATAGATAATCTTGTTTTTGGCTTTTGATCCAACACTTACCGTGCGGCATCGGTTGTAACGTTCAATTACTACTGTACAGCGGCTTCAAGTTTTGTTGTTTGGGGCTTGGAATCCTACCAGTTCCTTTGCTCTCTCGTGGTTCAAGCACAAAAACGGAAAAAAAAATCCAAAACATATTTACACCTCCGCATTCTACGTCTTTTTCTAGGATTTTTCTGGATTTTGCAAATTGAAGTATTGAACAACTCAATGGAACTTTTCTCATTCCTGATGTCATGTGGTTGCATTTTGGCTTTCATTGTTAACCATGTTCCAATGCTCGGATATTTTTGACAGTGGTATGAGTAAGCGTCTTTTTAGGGTTCTTCCTACTCTCGAGTCTTGACCTTACAATTTTTTAAGAGAAAATACCAACAGTGTTGTTGTATTTCCATTTGGAAGATCTAAAGAAAAGGTAAGTTAAAAAGGCCCTGAATCTTTAATGGTGTGCAGACAGGGTATTTTAATTACCCAATGTTAGATTTTGAGTGGTTTTAACTTATTTTGACAAGCTATACGTAAAAATTATATTTGTTAGAATTAAGTTTTTGCAATTTATAATGGAAGTTGGAGTGAATTGAAAGAGATGCCAAGTACTACCAAACCAAAAGCACAAAAACACAAGGAATGTATTCCGATTCAATTCGATCAATAAACGGGAGGTGTGGAAAGATGAAACAGCGATCAAATTCTAGATTGCGGAAGCAAAAGGTAGTCTTGGGCTGGGCATTTGGCGACTGGACCGGGGCCCGATATATTGCTCCCAAATTTGAGAAGACTCCATCCATGACTTGAACCAGAAACCGTGTACTCCTTCACTTCGGTATATACACACCAATGGCAATGGCGTTGGGTTCTATATCTGATGCTCACAGTTCCGTAGATAGTGGGACGATGGCAGGTGTCGGAAAATGCTTCCTTGTTACTGGCCCTCCTGTAAGTATTGCTATTGCTATTGCTAGGTTTTACCGCTATTATAAAATTAAAAATGATTTTTAAACTTCAGAATTATGAAACTGGAGTATTAAACGTGCAGGGTGTGGGTAAAACCACTCTGATTATGAGAATATGCGAAAGCCTGAAGCTCTCTAACCCCAACATCAAGCTTCAGGGTTTCTACTCTCAAGAGATTAGACAGGAAGGTGAGAGGGTTGGGTTTGAAGTGATCACCTTGGATGGTCGCAGAGGTCGTCTCGCCTCCTCCATTATTCCCAGGTTCCTTTTTTTCTCTTTAGTTTATTCCTTAAATTTAGTCCCTTTTTTCGTTTTCTTTTTCAAATTCAGCTAAAGTATGTTTGGTATTTGACAGTCCAGAAGCTCTACAGTGGCCTGCTGTTGGGAAATACAAAGTGGATATAGCATCATTTGAATCAGTGGCATTGCCTGAATTGAAGGTGGCTGCTTACTTAAACATATGCAATTGAGGCTTTTATCATTTATGCTCCTTTGTCCCATTTTCCCTCTCCCCTTATCCATAAAATCATCTTACCCAATCTTTCTTAAACCAAATTAATACTTACTGTACTATACTAGTTCTACGGTAAGTTCTGTGTGGCATGCTCATTTCATTTGTGTATATAAAGTAATTGTTGAAGGCAAAAATTTGCATTCTGTTATCAGATTGGAGAAGATCCCGATCTCTTGGTTGTTGATGAAGTTGGTAAAATGGAGTTGTACAGTTCTTACTTCTTTCCAGCCATTCTAAGTATTCTTCAATCCAATATTCCTCTTCTAGCCACTGTCCCAATACCAAAATTTGGCAAAGATTTACCAGCAGGTAAAATTTTCTCAAGGCATTCATATTTATTTGTTAAGAGAATATAGTGATTGTGTCCATCATTTTTTAATGCTGTTCCCACTTGAGATGATGTTGTTTTGATATGAAACCATGAAACACGAGGACTATTATTGCAGGCGTTTCAGAGTAATTGTTAATTTGATATGAAACCATGAAAGACTAGGACGATTATTATTGTTTAAAATATCTCCTAGACTTCGCTGCTGGATCCCTTTTGCTTTTCTAGCTAAATTTGTAGCGGCTATGATGCGTAAATTTGTGCAGTTGTAAGGTTGAAGAATCATCCAGGTGCGACTATTTTCACATTGGATCAACGCAACAGGGATGCTACGAGAGAGCAGATCTACTCTCAGTTGTTAGACATGCTTAATAAACCTTAGATACTGGACTAGGTTACTGATTAAAACTTATCTGATGTATCTGGTTCACCCAATGAATAATGGATACTATGTCATGTATCGAATTCCTTTGGTTTTTATCTTTTTTTGCAGCTGTGACCTAAGTTTTTTTTTTTTCCTTGGCTCAATGATTTCTTCAGCTCTCTCTGTCTCTCTCTCTCTCTCTCTCTCTCTCTCTCTATATATATATATATATATATATATGTACATATATTGTTTTTCTAAGGGCTTTAGCTCTGTCATAGAATATATATCATGATTATTTTCATAACTTTCTCTCAGCAGGGTGACTTGGGTTTTTGGGGTGATAGCTCTTGAGTCTTCTGGTCCTTTTTTTTTTTAGGTGGTAAGTTGTTAAGCGCCTAGCAATTGCAGAAGTGTGAACATATGATCTACTGGCCTTGAACCTAAACCCAAGGTTTTAACTAGTTATGCAAGTTATGAAACTAGTTGAACTTGAAGATAGGAATGGTTGAAGGAAGAGGATTTATGTGGAATGACGGCCTATATGAAGTAATAAATTGAAGACATGAAGCATCATTTCCTGATACATACTTACCTATTTCCAAATCTATTTCATCCTTATCCACAGCCTGATTATCTTTATTCTCAACCTTGCATGGAAAGTTAGCAGTTGAAAAGATGGTAGGAAGTTCTTCCATACTTTCTCTAATATCTTCTGTCTCCCATTCAGGCATATGCTTTTTACTGACTTTTATGTCCTTAAGGACCGAGCCAGAAATTTGCTGACATGCCAAATAAATCACATTTTCAGGATAATCATAAAGTTTCGGAAAGTGCATATTTTAGCAAAAACCAAGCAGTTGCAATCTATTATCTACCTTTTTCTTCTTCTGAACTAGGCAAGCGCTGCTTTCGGTGAAAGCATTAGATCTTTCCTGTAGAAGCAGTTGATAGAGTCCAAAAATCCTAGAAAAAGAATTAATGTATAAGAATGTCCGCATCAAAATATTTATACAGACCCAAAGAAACAAAAGGAGATCCAATCTTCAACAAGGTTTCCCAGACCTACCGCTACCCATAAGACAAAAGAAAAAGGGAAAATGAGTAGTAGTTTTATTTTTTAAAGTTCAATTTCAGTTTCCTAAACGTGTAGACAAGTGAAAGCAAGCTAGAAAGAAAATGATGACTTTATTTTTTTTTTGGGGTCTGTTCTTAGAAAATAAAATGATTGCAGTGGCTGTCTATTTGCCTTAAGTTTTCCATGTAAGCTAAGAAGTAAAGAGGTTCTCCTTCCGAGCTGGGTTGTGGTTTTATCATCACGACATGGCAGACGAAAAATTGGTAACCGAACAAAATACTTTCTAGAACATGAATATTCCTTCTGGTGCAAAACGGAGAAAATAAAGAATTCTTGATCACCATTCACTTGTTAAAACAGGGAGTAAAAGAGTAAAACAAAACTATCTCCTCAATTAATATATGAAATAGTAAAGTTATTGATTATGTTATGTTATGTTACGTTGTACCATAACAAAATCTCCACAGTTTGAAGAGCATGTTGAGCTTTCAGATAATGAATTTGGCTTTGGTGTAGAATATCTTAAACGTCTTATTGAAGTTTCCAACTTTCTTATGACCTTAGATACAATCAAGGTTGAGTTGATAATCCATATGCATAGGATGAAATCACTGCTATAAATAAATTTGTCCTCCACAAATGATAAATAAGTCAGTTCCAATATCAAAGCACTGCAATGATTTTGTGACATTCATTCGGTAAAGACCATTTTTCTTTTTTTGGTATAATTCATTTCATTATTGATAAACCAAAGACTAACATATGACCATCACCTTATTTCGACTTTTCATTAGCAAAGAGGAGCATGAGGCCGACATCAGATGCAACGTAAAGAAAGTGGAATGAAACTTCTTCTTGTAGTGCACTTTTTGACTCCCTGAATCAAAGAGAGAGAGGTGAAGTATGTCCCCATTTTTGTTTTAAGGTGTTTGGTGGGGATGGGCATGATGATAATTAACCACAAAAAATAATGTGCTGATTACCTGAATGGCATGAATCAGGGAATAGACATATGCTGCCTTCTCGGAACATATCAGTACGAAAGATTGGTTTGGTATACCTTCCCCAATTGGACTCCCTCTACTCGTGTCTAGACCCTTTGATGTATTTCCTCCTCTGACTGATATATCCTGCCAATCTGTAGAATATAAATAAGGACTACTTTTTCTTCCCTAAATTAAAAAATACTGAAAAAAAAATGGTATTTGTACTTTAGGTTATTGAATTTATATGTTCAATAAATTGATTAAGCAAACTAGTAGTTAGTTTAGGAAGCATGTTAGACAGCAGCACATGCCCCAAATCTGCATAAATAGAGCCCTTTAGGGTTTCTTTGGACGAACCAGGGTAGCACTCAGCATTTTTCCAGTATCACTATCAAAGGCCAAAACTGATGAATCCTTTGTAGCAACTACCCAAATATCTTTTCAAAATTTAGCAGACTACAGGTTTTAAACTGTGTTGAGATGACGCCAAGACAGATATCACTCGCAATATAACTTTGAAATATGGTATTGGGACCTTCTATGTCAACTAATGAAACCTGTTATAGAAGTTAAAGGTTGTTATTACACCAAAATGCCCTTGTTACTTCCTCCAATATCAGCCGCATCCAACAATTTTAAGAGAACTTATGACTTTCATGTGCAAGGAAATTAATGGGAAAAAAAAAATATTAAGCTTACATCTCCTCGGTCAGAGCCAACTGCAAGATTGTCTTGTGCTGTGGTTTACGTTTAGAGAGAATATAGAACCATTAACCTTAAGAACGTTAACACTGTGGATAATGTGATTGTTCCCTTTGTTGGTGCTTACTGGGCAGAAAACGATTAAAACAGAGAGTAAAAAGTGAATGATGGCTACTACTAGGATATTGAAAGCAGAATTATAAGTACTGAAATTGAGAGTTAAAATGTGATAGAACATCTGAAATACATTTCGTATAAATAATAGCTACACTACTTCTTATGTTTGCTTCGTGTTTCAAGTTCAGAGCAAAAAAGACCATTACAAAAGATTATTTAGTTGCTCATACAACTGAATAAAAGAGCAGGAAGATGATCTATTACACATAAAAATCCAAAAATAAGAGCTAAACCCAACTCAGAAAACATTCTATTCTAATGAATAATGATATGGTCAACTATATCTTGTAAAAAGATGAAACAGTTTTCTGCTGTATATGGCTCTGGCTTAAGCTTAAAGATGCGAACCTGTAGTACTCACAGTAGAAGAAAAAATAGTTAGATAACAAAAGAAATCATTTCATTCGAAGAAAAACCTATCCGAGTGAATTCTGCCGGTCCACTCTGGGCACCAGAAATGAGAACCCGAGAGTTTCCATCAAAATATAGTGCGGTCAGCGCTATACCACTCAAAGAAAAATCATCTTCGCTCTGCATTTTGAAAAAAAAAAAAAAAAGGGTACAATAAGAATAATTTGCAAAAGCACTATTACATCAATTTGCAATAATCTAGAAAACCGATATTTTCAATTAAAATAATGCTTCTTCAAACCTTCTGTTGCTTGCTTTTTTTACAAACTTAATGCAAAAAAGACACCAGAAGCTTCTTAGAAATATATTACCTGTTGCTTTAATGATAGAATTGGTATAGGCAAGGGGCACGATAAATCCCAAAAACTGATGCCTCCGTCACTATGTCCAGTTATGTTCAGGGTTTTGACCTTTCCGAATCCACTAAAGTGGTATGAATTTGAGTGACCTCCATCTCTTGACTTGGTCTCCAAGGGAACAAGTGGTGGAATATCCTTAGCAAGCAGAATGTATTCCTGCAAGACCAAAGAAAATGCATCACTGGCAGCAACAAAATCTAAGGCTAGTTACCCTTCAAAAGAAAGGAATGACAATGGCAGCAGAGTCAGAAAATGAATATTCCAATTAACTTGCCTCATCCAAGCATAACCATAAGCGTTGTTAGTGAAACGCTTTGCTACTATGATTTTTGAATCTGCAAATGGCATATTCACCATTACCTCCTTTGGGAGTGAGGTTGGGGACCTAGATCAGCATTTCAGAATATACTTCTCAACTGAGCAATCATCGTACACATACATGTTTCCTGATTTGCCAATCAGAAGGAGAAAATCTTGTTTAAGTTTGCTTTCCTCGGTGGTGCTTGAAGTGATCACCATGTCAACAAAGGGCTCAAACAAATGAAGCCCTAGCTTAATTATGCGGGATTCTGTGTGCTCATTCAATAAGATTACCTGCCTCATCACAACCTAACTTGTCAGAAATTACACTAAAAAAAATGTGATTTAGGTTTTTCATGTTAAAATGCCTGGATAGTTAACTCTCGTCCTTCCTAATTGAGCTAAAAGTTGAAAGCATTACATAAAAAGATATAAGGTACATTGGCATCAATAGATAATAACAAGAAAACATCTTGCTACCTACATCAGGCTTGTGGTGGCTGCATCAGAGCACCCATGACATATAATCGAGTGGCTTTTCCATCAGCATGAGCCCATTTTCAAGATGCTATTGGAATCTTTTCTGATCTAAATCCAAGAATGATTTTACAAATAAGAGCATTTTGATTGCTAGTTTGGGATGCTGCTTCAATATTTAGCTTTGAGCAAGGAACACTCCACATGAAAATTTCTCCATTAGAGTAACCAACAGCAACTTTACTACCAGAAGGGCATACCAGCATGCACAAGTAACATATTTTGCTTCAGTATGTACTGATTGGAACATGCTTCCACCAGTAACAATAATGGCTTTGCTTTCTCGAATGTCCCACAAAGTGATAAAACCTTCTTTAATATTATAAGAATTCTGTATCAAATTAACACATTGGAAACTATTCACAGATGTGATAACACATTACATTTTGAGCAGAAGGGACAGAGAAGAAGTATAGAAACACTAAATGTTTAAAGTCAGGAAATCCTCAAGAGTCATTAGAAACTTGAAAAATGGTATCTCTGAGGAACTGGAATTGTAAACAAAAAAAATTAACTGAATGTGAGACTACCTTTTGCTTTCAGCTTTTGGTTGATGCACTATGGAGATAACAACTGTATCAGCTAAAACTTCAGTTGGATTTCCTAAACAGGATGGTTAATCATGTTAGATATACCACTAATTGTAGATATGGTACCACAAAGTAAGCTTCAAGAACTCTCAAAGTAGCTGTAAATAATAGTCAATAGCAACAGAATTAGCATGCATGAAACGTAGTTTGTAATCAGAGAGGGTTAATATTCAGATTGTGGAGCTTCATAAATAAATAGTTAACTTTAAAGTTTGACTTTGTGAGTAGCCAGCAAAGGAGCGATTAGTGAAAGTCCAAGTGCATCAACTAGCATGCTTTATTTCCTTTCATAGTGTTTTTAACAGGGAAAACATAATGGTATCATTGTCACCCATGCCTTGCAGAGAACATCTTAAAGGTAATGCTTGAAACTTATCAAGTTTGTTTGCTAAAAGATTTTGATGCAGCAGCAGCAGCATGATGCTTAACTGCACACTTCAATTTGTAAGCTGAAACTACTTAGTCCTAACTACAACATGACATACTTCTTGGTCAATCTTCAAAACCTTAATGTTGCCAACAGAATCTCCAACATACCTTCAAATTCAGAAATTAAACGATATATAAATTTCAAATGCCGCATAAGCATATCTAGAAAGTTGAATCACCAAAAATAGAGCGAAGAACCTACGATCGACTTACATGTAGGGACCACTTTGCATAATTATAATTTCTTCTTTAACATGTGCATGAAACGAGCTTCTTGTCCAAATCCCAACCCTATGTTAAAATTTCCTTTGAACAATGAATTCCTATAGGGACAAGGAAGACAAAGAAGAAGAAAAACACACAAACATTTGTATAGGGGAAATAAAGGAGAAGAATGCATAACCAATGTTATTCTGATGATGACAGTAAGCTTAGACCATTCCTGTTCCCATATCTAATCTGACAAAAACAACAGTTAACCAAGCAGGTACTTGCCTAAATACGGTTCTTGAAATTTACATTTACGAGGATGCCTTGGTTCTGGGTGAACCGAAGATAAATCATAATTCTTATTGGTAAGTAGAAACTCTAAACGACTTGACAAAAACTGAAAATAAATTTTACAAGGTAACAAGAGATACATAGCATTATGCATGATAAGTTAATATGTTTGGTAAGAAAAGACCTCCAGAAACTTGCTTGGCACCGTGTCATCAGATTCAAGTAAGGCTAGGGAATGATCTTTTCCAAGTGTTTAATTCTGCTATCCCTGAAGAATGAAAATCACCATACATTCAGATTTCAGACGTATCAGTACATTGCTTTATAAAAAAGGATATCCATGCATTGGCATTCTGTATATTCTAAGAGCCAATGAAGAAATGGAAAGTGAGATATGACTTGATGACAATTAGTAATTATTTAGGAAGCAAGCAAATTCAGTGGTGCCTCCCTGTCTGCCATACTCAAGAAATGGAAAAGGGAGCTTACATAGTAGATATCGCAAGTATCTTTTGAATGGAATCATAAGCAAACATGCAACAACCCAAAGGGATTCCATAATGAAATACCATACGTGGGTCCACACTAGCTTTCAGTTTCAGACCATCAGAATTTCCTCCAGGCTGCTGCAATAGAAACAGTCATAGTGTCAAAATATTGTTACATCCCGGTCGCATTTTTCTTGCTAGCTGATCTAACCATGTATGCCTAGACAGAAAGTTAACTATTGAAAAAGTTAGTATCATATATTTGAATATTGTAATCAATATTTATAGTGACAATTTTTTTTCATATGTCATTAAAGAAGCCAAATTAGGGTGGTGTTAGAAATATATCAGTAGCCCTGTAAAGTTGGAATATTAAGACAGTTATTTTCATCTAGCTTTAACAGCATAAATATAAGAATTTAACAAATAAGAACGGGCAGAGGGCAGTACAATACAAGGATGTAACTTTTGCCGCTAATCTTATCCATTTTATTTATTGTAAGTTGATAAATAATTTTGTTTTCAATAGGGTCCCTAGCACTAGCAGACAAAATAAAGTATCTTGATTGCGATCTTGATTTCAGCTTTGATTTTGATCTCAGCTAGATTGATTAAAAGTATGGATAGATTGAATTCATCACAAACCTGGGAGATGCGATCTGAGAAAGATGGCCGTGATCAAGAATGCGATAAAAAGGAAGAGGGAATTTCAGAGTTAGTTATATCTAACTCAAATGACGTGGTACAAAGCAAAACCGCTGATTCGAGGAAGCTGTTTGCTACCAACAACGATCAAAATCTGCAATTCTTTCCTCCTCAGATCAATAATGGAGTTATTACAGTCACTCCTCCGGCAGAGGTGTTCGATGAAGGAGTCGAACTCTGGCAGAATTCTTTTGTTGCTCGATTTCTTGGGAAGCCACCAAATTTTAGGTCCTTTCAAAAACTGGTTAATATGTTATGGGGGAAAAATGGAGCTGTGGAAGTGAAACCAGCTGGGCTTAGCTTGTAAGTTGTTCAGTTTGTTAACTCTGAAGCTAGAGACTGGGTATCGGAGCATGTTCCACAGCACATTCAACATAAACCAGTAATTGTTCGTAAATGGGAACCAGGTATGAAGTCCCTGGAGTTTGATTTGCAAAAATTTCCTCTATGGTTCTATCTGAGAAAAATTCCCTTAGAACTTTACACCAAGAGGGAACTAAGCTACATTGCTAGTGCCTTGGATAATCCTCTTTATATGGAAAGCATTACTGCAGGGCAGCGAAAGTTGGAATATGCAAAAGTTTGTGTGGAGGTGGCTGCTGATCTAGTGATACCTAGATTTATTAATGTTGTGCTAAGTGATGGAACGATAGCTCGAAGTTGTTGTGGATGTCCCATGGTTCCCTCAATTTTGCGCGTACTGCAAACTTTTTGGGCACATGGATAGAACTTGCACCAGGAAACCAACAAAGGCTAAGGTATTGGTTCCTAAAGGGCAAAAAGCTGGCAGTAATGCTAAGAAGGTTGTAGCAGAGACTCCTAACAGAATAGCTGGTGGCGGTAGTTTGCAGCCTTGCATTAGCACTGCAAACTGCTCTAATAACTTTAGCCAAAGCACCGTTGGGAGTGGTAAGAGTGAGGATAATGGGAAAGGAAAGAATGTAATTTCTAGTTCATCAAGTTTGCAATTTTGGAATCACTTTTCAACAGTGATCATTCTGCTAATGAGCATTTGTCTGATTCAGAAGCTCCTGATCTGACTGAGACAATAAAAAAGTACCCTTCCCACGTAGCAACGAGCTGCAGCTTTAGGAGTCGTTGACCTGATGAAAGTACTTCAAACAAAAAAGAGAAGTCAATTGGAAAGGGGATGAAACGGCAAGGTAGTTTTACCTACCATTGGAGGTAATTCCTCTTCTTCACGCAAATGAATTGTTTTGTATGGACTGTTGGGGGTTAAATAATCCCCTAAAACAAAAAAAAATGCATATAATAGAATAAAAAATGAATGTAGAAATAGTTTTCTTGCTTAAGATTAGAGTACAGGAGGATAAATGGCAGACTATTGTTGATAAATGGTCTAAAGGTTGGAAACAGCTCCATAACTATTGTGAGGCTTATAATGGAAGAATTTGGGTTTTCTGGAGGGAACATTTTCAGATTGATCTAGTAGCAAGAATTGTAGCCTGTTGCTTTAGTTATAATGCCCAGCTGGATTTTTTGACTGCTATCTATGGCTGTAATGAAGGTAGAGAAAGAAAGAGATTATAGGAACATCTTTCTGTAATACAGAAATCCATGGATAACTGCCCCTGGTTGCTTGCTGGAGACTTTGATGTCATTGTTAATCCTAACGAGAACTTTGACTTTCAGGGAAAATATACCATGACTGCTGACATTAAGGAATTCCAAGAATGTTTACATTCTCTTGTAGTCAGTAACCATGCTTTCACAGGTCCTAGTTTAACCTGGTCTAGCCACCAGTGGCAATGATTCCTGGCAAAGAAATTGGATAGGGTGCTTGTGAATGGCAGATGGCTAATGTCTTTTGCCCAATCTTATGTGGAATTTCTGCACCTACAGATTTCAAATCACAGTCCAACTTTTATTATTTTCAACAAGGTGAGCGCTCTTCTCCTAAACCATTCAAGATTTTCAACTACGGGACTCACAACCAGGAGTTTATGAGCATAGTGGAGAACTCCTGGAGATTGCCTGTTGATGGCAACCCAATGTTCAGACTTTTTCAAAAAATGAAGAGGGTGAAGAAGGACCTAAAGGAGCTGAATAAATCCTATTATGGTGATATCACTACCAGAGTGCAGAATAAAAGGATGGAACTAGGGGCGCACAGATAAGCATTCTAACTAACCCTGATGATGTAATAGTGGAACTTGAAAAGCTACTCTGCGGACAATACAGGGAATTGCTTCTTGCTGAAAAAAGTTATTACAGGCAGAAGTCTAGAACCAGATGGATCCATGAAAGTGACTTGAACACCAAGTTCTTTCACAGTATGGTTTCTGTCAGGCATATTAGAAATACCATTAAGATACTGGTATCTACTGAAGGAAGAAGTCTGGAGACTTATTGTCAAATCTCAGAGGAGGTCATTAAGGATTTTAAGAAGATTATGGGCTCAACTGACACTAATGTGACTGGATGTTCAATCTAGCTTTTTGAAGAGCTTCACCAGTCTCCTTGCCCATTGAAGCACAAACAGATCTTGTGAAGCCAATTAGTAAAGAAGAAGTCTAAGGAAACAATGTTTGCCCAGAATGGAGAAAAGGCTCTAAGGCCTGATGCATACACCTCCCAATTTTTGAAAGTGGCATGGACAGTTGGGGAAGAGCATGTTGTTGATGCAATTGTGTTCTTTCGTTCATAGAAATTACTCCCAACTTTCAATTCAACTACTGTGGTTTTAGTTCCCAAGGTCCTGAATCCTAGTTGCTTAAAGGATTGCCGACCAAATCATGTTGCTCTGTAATCTATAAATGTATAACTAGGATAATGGTGAATAGACTGACAAAATATCTTCCTTCCATTATTGCTGGGAATCAAAGTGCCTTCCTACAAGGCAGAAGCATCTCTGATAACATTCTATTAGCACAGGAACTTGTAAGGGGATATGGCAGATCATCAGAATCAATTTGATGTGCTTTGAAGACTGATTTGCAGAAAGCTTTTGACACATTGAGCTGGGATTTTCTGCTTGCTACTTTAACAGCTCTTGGATTCCTCTCAGAGTTCACAAAGTGGATTAAGAGTTGCATTACCAATCCTATATTCTTAATTTCTCTCAACGGTGGCCTTATAGGCTACTTCAAAGGGGAAAGAGGAATTAGACAGGGGGATCCTCTATCTCCTTACTTGTTCGTGATAGCAATGAATGTACTCTTGAGAATGCTTGATATTGCAGCTGAACAAGGTTTGTTCTCTTATCATCTTAGATGTCGTAAGGTCGACTGAACCTGCCTTTGCTTTCCAGATGATTTATTGATCTTTTCTAAAGGGAATCTGAAATCCATGGTTGGTATCCAATTTATCCTACATGAATTCTATAGATTCTCAGGGCTGCAATTAAATGCTACAAAGAGTGAGATTTACTCTTCTAGCATCTTAAGAGCTCATTTGCAGGAGATTTATCAACTCACTGGTTTCTCTTTAGGGACGTTACCTGTGAGGTATTTTGGAGTGCCACGTCACACAGAGGCAAACAGAGAGGGATTGCTTCCCATTGATTGAAAAAATTTCAACTATAATCCACAGCTAGGCAGCTTTCCTATCCAGGAAGGCTTCAACTGATTCAATCCATGTTATACAATGTACAGAATTTTTGGATTAGGCATTTCATTCTTCCTAAGACACTCATAAAGAGAATTAATTAGATGTGCTCTGGATTCTTTTGGAAAGGATAGGAGGAAAAGGCTTCAAGGGCAAGGGTCAGCTGGGCCATGATATTCAGATCAAAGTTAGAAGGCTTGGGAGACTAAATCAACTGGAACCAAGCATGTTGTTTGACAACAGATTTGGTTTATTCCAATCCAGGCAGGATGATTGTGGATTGCTTGGTTAGAGGCTTATGTGATAAGGGGTAGGCCTTTGATGCAAATGCCATTGACACATAGTAGCAGCTGGAGTTGGAGGAAGCTACTAAAGCTACAGAGTCAGTGCAATTTATAAATCAGCAAACAGGAAGCTGGATTCGAATGGGGCAGAAATTCCCATTGAGCATGGTTTGAAATGTAATAAGAGCAAAAGAGGCTAAAGTTCAATGGGATAGACCTCTGGTTTCCCTTCAACATTCCTAGGCATTACCGATGACTCGTATGGCTATTCTTAATCGACTGCCAACCAAAGACAGACTTATCTCTAGGGGGATGAATATTGAGGGAATTTGTACTCTCAGTCATACTGCACAGAATACCAGCGACTACCTGTTTTCTGAATGCAATTTTTCTAAGGGGATTTGGGCAGAGGTGCTACTGCTATATTCTATTCAAAGACCAGTTATGGGTTGGCAGCTTGAATTGCAATGGGCAGTAACTAGGCTGAAAGGGAAAACATTGATTTCTGTGGTTCTATGCCTACCTTGGAATGCGTGTCTACCTATTGTGGAAGGAAAAGAATTTCAGGCAGTTCAAAAATCCTCAGGCAACCAGATTGGAACTTCTGGGTAGGCTAAAGAATATTCTAAGGATAAGGCTTGCAGGTCCAAGAAAAAAAGCTGACCCGGTCAATGTCAAAAAAGGAGCAGCAGGGGGGATTGATATTGTATATAGTTGAATGTGTAGCTGATAGTTTGATAGTTATAGATGCATTATTGATACTTGTATTATAGCTGATGATACTCAGTGGCTGCGAGCAAGGAACTCAATGTATATGTAGCAAAACTTTGCTTCTTTGGATAATGAAAAATAACTTAGCCAAAAAAAATAGTATATTGACCATAAATTGCTTACTTGCAACAAAAATAAATAGCACCGCCCATCCCATGGAGAGGTTTAACTGCTGAGTTGATTTCTTCAACTTTCAGTTCCACCCACGAAATCAACGACAGACATAAAATAAAATATATATTGTTATAAAAAGTATCCTCCTTTTGGATAGAAATTAATAAGAAAGTCTGTACATCCCAAAGCCCTAGCAATAGAGTCCCTGTCTCCGAACATTCCAAACCAACAAACCGTAAACCAAACGTTCTAGGACAAGGTCGTTGCAAAACCACGTGTCAGGAGTAAGGCAAGGAACTCCTTCTTTTACCATTACAATTCTATACCTAATGTTATTATTAAATTATAATGTTGGCTGGCTCGCTCGCTCGCGCGTCAAATGTGGATTTGACATTGGGGCCGGGGTTTGATCTACAACAGTAAGGAAACTTCACCAAAATCTTAACAAGGGAGGAATAGATATTGGATAAAACAGGAGGATCCAAAGTCTCAAGTGTTTGTTATGAATTGACGAGGTAGTCGTTATCCATAAAAGCCCGAATTATACATGATTTTTTTCATCAAATAAATTACCAAACAAACTTTTAAATAAATATTGAAATGCAATACGTCCTACTTGTATAACTTTTCTATATATATAAGAAATGAATAAAAATCTGATAATAATTATAATAATAATTCAAAAGAAAAGGAGAAGAAGAAAATGAAAAAGCTTTGCTTGATGCTTAAAATATTGGGAATGGAATCGGAATCATCAAATCTAAAAATGAAAAGTGAAAACACAAAAGAGAGGAAAAGAGCAGAAAGTTGAAAAAAGTAAATATTAAAGTGAATAGAGAAAAGCATTTTGCAGTGCAGAGAGAAGAAAGAAAGAAACATAGCAAAAGAAGAGCAGAAGGATGGATGGAGGAATTGAAGAGAGTAAGTTGAGTTGAACTGAACTGAACTGAACCCTTGCCTTGTTAGAAAAGGAAGTCTTGTTCTTTTTCACCATTTTCTTCTTAACATTAACTTCGTGAATCCTATTACTCCAAAATCCTCCTAACCTAAACGCAAACAAAATGTAAATTCAAATTCTGCACTAAGACAGATAACTAACCAAAGACAAAGAAACAGAACCAGAGACAAACACTTGTTCTGTTGTTTTACGTTAAAACTTCAAACTTTTTTTTTTAAATGAGTGTGTGTAAAGGAAGGGATGAGAAGACTAGACAAGATGAGAAGAGAAGAGAAGAGAAGGAGAGAAAAGGACGGTTGATTACCGTTTCTTCAAAGAGGACAAAACAAAACCGAAGATTTCGAATGGAACACCACCTAATGTGTACACGTGGAAAATTTTTTTTTTTGGATAATTGAAATTTTTATTCCGACATCCAAAGAAAGCAGGATGTCCTGCTACAAATCAACTTATGGGTACCTTACTCATAATGGATACCCTGTTTCTTACAAAGAGCAATACTAGCAGCAGACATACGGTGGCTATTACAATTACTGAATTTAGATATAGTTACTTCTTCAATCAATTTGAAAACATCTATTATCATGGCTTTTTTGGTTGAGTGCTTCCTACGGTTCCTCTCCTTCCAAATATGGTAAATTGTGGTTGACCAAAGGAACTTCTGTAGTTGATGCTTGAAGCCTTTACCAATGCAGCTGCTAATCATCCATTGAAGTTCAGCATCCCAGTTAAAACTTCTTCGTGACTCTCGTAACTTGTCAAGCACCATGTGCCAAAGCTGTGAAGTGAAAACACAGTCAATGAACAAGTGATCCCAGCTCTCAGTTGGTCCTTCACAAAACAAACAAGCAGTAGATTGCAACTGAAGTCCTCAGTGCTTCATCTTTTCCAAAGTGCTAGGCCTATCCTGAATGGCTAGCCAGGCAATAAAAGAGTATGCTGAATGAACCCCAAACTAGTGCATGCCAATAAACTTCCTCAGAGATAGGCCTTAGATGCTTCCAAGTATCAGAGGTCACCAAGGTACCCGAAGTAGTTGGCATAAGCAATAAAGGTCTAGCTACCTCCCGTAGCTTAAATAGTTTGCTCCATCCCCCAACTACACAGTTGAGATTTCTTTGCTTCCCACAGACAAGTATTCCGGAGGAGATAGGCATGAGTCCTTGCTACCCATATAAATCCAGCTGAAGAGTTCCCAAATCTGTTTTAAGATACAAGCAACATTCCATAATCTAAGGTTTTTTTGTCCCAAACAACCTTCACTTCTAGGAGAATAGACTTAGTCCCAACTCACCTTAGCCCCTCTGGCTATTGTTTCTTTTCCTTTCCAAAGAAAAGCAGCACACATTTGGTTGATTTTCTACATAGGATAGCTTTCTAGAGGACCAACTAGTGATTCTAGAAGATATTCTTTGAATGAGAGAATCGCAGTGCTTTGATGATAAATGTCCAGAAACCAAGGGGATGCCAAGATAACTGAACGGCAGCTCCCCTTGCTTAAATCCTGAGCTTTGACATATTCATGAACTGTTTCAGAATCGACACTAGCGCTAAACAGCTTAATTTTGGCTTTGTTAAGCTGTAGCCCTGAGTAGGAGTAGAATTTATCCAAAATTTCAATCAAGCTTGAGATTGATTGCTTTTTACCATTAGTGAACACCACAAGGTCATCGGCAAAACAAAGGTGGGTTAATCGCACTCTCTTACATGCAGGATGATATCCAATTTCTTTCCTATCAGCTGCAGTGTTTAACAGTGAAGACAAAACATCCATGGCAATGATAAAAGATAAGGTGATAATAGGTCACCTTGTCTTATGCCTTTCTTACCTGAAAAGAACCCTGCAAGCCCTCCGCTAATTACTACTGGAAAAACGATGGGTGACACAAGCTTGCACTCAAGAAATAAATTTGCTCAGGAAGTTCAATGCGGCTAAAGTGTTGAATAAGAAACCCCAATCCAAAGAGTCGAAGGCTTTCCGTTGAATATATATATGGCCCATATATTTTTTATATACATATAAAGATAAGTGGACAGATGCTGGAGCATAGTATAATAAAGTGGAGCGAAGCAAGTTCACGGATAGATAGATTGGGGGTGCGAAGGTAACATTTCGTAGTACGGTACATGAGTAATTTTATAAAATTATATTGAGTAAGATTACTCTAAATATATTATTGATGTAATCTTAAATTATAATAAAAAAAAAAACTTATAACCTCCGCTCTCGAGAATATAAATACATTATTGAACCTCATTAAATTTTTATATTATTTTTTTTTTATGTTTTTTTTATGATTCGTTGATCATTAATCATAACACAATCTCAGTAATAAGCCTTGGGGAAACTCTCTTGGTATGGTATCCTTTCACAAGCTCTAGCCAAAAGGATACTGTCACTTATATTTCTTCCTTTAATAAAGGCAGTTTGATTAGCACTTACTATATCGGGGAGATACACTTAAGTCTGTTAGCAAGAGTCTTGGCAATACACTTGTAGATTGTTTTGCAGCATGAGATAGGTCGGAAATCAGTCATCTTGACAGGATTTTGCACTTAGGAACTAGTGTGATGATTGTAGCGTCGGCATTCTTAGTAAGCTTTCCTGTTTTGAAGAAAGAAATAACAGCATTAGTGAAGTCAGCTCCTACAGTTTCCCAAGCCTCCTTAAAAAAATGAGCAGTGAATCCGTCTGGCCCTGGGGCCTTTCCTTCATGCAATGAGAAAAGCGTGTGTTTTACTACCTCCGGAGTAGCCTCAGCTTTGAGGGCAGCATGCAACTTATCTGAAATCCCTTTGTTCAAAATTTGCTTCAAAGCTGAGATGGAACAATTGCTTATAGCAGCATATGGGTCCCTAAAAGTTCCTTCTGAAACTGAACAGCTTCCCTCCTCATATCATCCAAAGTAACAAGCTTTCGCCCTTGAGAATCGTGAAGAACTCTGATAGTATCAAAATTTTTCCTAGCAGCAGCTACTTTGTGGAAGACGCTACTATTTTGATCTCCAAGCTTTAACCACTGGTTTTTTGACTTCTGTTTAAAGAATGCTTCTTCAGCTAGGAAAAAATAAATAAACTCTCTTCAGTTAGTTTGCTTCTTTTGTAAAGTCTCAACGTCCTTAGCTCCGTTTAAAATTTGCGCTTGTATTAAGTGAATTTCATTTCTTTTTTTCCTCCACCCTTAAATATAACTGACTGAAATGCTCCTTGTTAAACAATCTCAGTTCAACCTTGAGCTTCTTTGATTTCTCTTGCAGGATAGGCATTGGGGTATCTGTGATCTCAACATCCCATACCTTACAGATAATCTTTGAAAAATTAACATTATTAGTCCAAAAATTAAAAAATTTGAAAGGTTCAGGAGGCGAGAAATACGGAACACATAAAGTGATAAAGGAGATGGTATGACTAGAAGCTCCTAGAAGAAGTTCGACATGTCAGAAACTGAACCTGCGAATTAGAAAAGGAAGTGAGCCCAAAATCAGTCATTAGCACCCTGTCAAGCTTCTTAGCAAGAAAGCCTTCGATCCTATTGCGTACACGTGCAAGTTGATTATGTAAGCTTATCGCGTTTTGATTTTTTGACCTTCCTACTTATTGTATTGTTATATTGTTAATTAATGATATTACATCTACGAGGGGTGGTCGCTCAGGCAGCAGCCCACTTATCCTGCTCCACGTGGCGTTACTGTGTTGTTGATTGGTAACTGTTTAATATGGATGGGTCCCCTCCCCTCTCCCTCCTTTGGTTAAACGTGGCCTGCCTTGCCACTGACACCGCTACAAGTTTACATTTACTAACTACTGTGCTTTTGTAATGTCAACAATCAATATCAATATCAATATCAATATAATCCTTTTTATTTATTTTAGTTTTTATTATTATTGTATTTCTCCTCGTCCAATGAATTTGTATGTCCAAATACTTAGCAAATAAAGATTAAGAAAATGAAGAATCAAATTCTTAGCACACATTCATTTTACAGCTTTTTCTCTTTACGGGAAAAAAAAAAAAAAAGGCACCCATATCAGGAGGGAAGTATGTATGTTGTTAAATCTATTCTTGATTTTGGCGTTAGAAATAGAAATCCCATTCTTCTGTTGTTATTAAATTACTACTTCTTTACCTAAAAGATCATCCCTTAACAAAAAATTTGTCACCCGCTATCTGTTAGATTTGATGTTAATGGCTGTGCGTTTATTAATATTATTGTTCCGTACTGCTAGAGTTCTGTTTTATTATTGTTGATTTGATTGTAGAGGCTTCGTACTCAGCCCAAAGAAGTTGGATTGGGCTCAATGTTGTCGGCCGGGTGAAACACTCGGGTATTGGGTCGTGAAAAAGTAACAAACAAGCGATCATCAAGTATCAAGCTCAAGCCGAAGCACATATGTGGTCCAGCTTAGTAATCAGTGATCACAATTCACATTGAATTTTTATACAATGCTACCCAACCCCAATAATAATAATAACAATAATAGCGATTTTATTTTACCATTTTCCAACCAAAAACACTTGTCCTAGTACAACAGCTGCCATGTTCACAATCAGCAGTGTGTTGGCCAAGCCGTCGGCCCCCCAACCCACAATTTGATATTATCAAACCTATATAAGAGAGAGAGAGAGAGAGAGAGTGGCACATTCATCTCTTATTAGATTATGATGGCATTGGGGGGCTTGTCAAGCACATGACAAACGCTCTCTGCATTATTAAATAAGGACCGGAGTTGCCTTTTCAAAACAAAAAGCACCCCCCCCTCCCACCACAACTTCATCTCATCTGCCACAACTTCATCTCATCTGTTCATCTTCCTAAGTTGTGACTTGCAATCTTTATGCTTTTTCTCCTTTTCACATATATCCTCCCACAAACATCACATTCAATGCTTCTTCTTTATTTCAAACAGTTACAACTTATTAAATATATTTGTATTTAATATTGCTGATTGAGAATCTGATTATTTCTAATCTGGTCTATTAACAATGAAAGAAGCTTTTTATAGAAATGCAAGTACAATGCATTTCTCAAAGTCATTAAATATTATTATGCCAAATCAAGCTATGACAAAAGGATTGCGTGATTTAGGCAGCCGAAAGGCAGATCTCTTGTGTTATGCTTGAATGGTACATGTCGGATTTGGACATTGGGTAATGTTGTAATTAATAGAATTAGAATAATATATATTACATTATTTTGAGTTTCGAGTGAATGAACATAAATACATTACATTAATTACATTGAAGGCGGCAAGCCAAGCAGATAGCTACTTAAAGGGAATGATGTTATGGGTAGTTTGTTTGTTTCAATTTCCAAAACCAAAACAGAAATGAATTTTATGGATGGATATTCCAGTCCTGAAGGTAGTTAGGGAAATGGTTGAAGAAGGGTGGAAGAGCGGCAATAATATAATGGTCAAAGTTAGAAAGTGGGAGCTCTAAAGTCTCAGCATCACATGATGACATGAATAATATGATGCATGATTATTTATGCAGTTAAAAAAAGAAAAAACTGACGCATTCATTCCCTCAGAGTCAGAGTCAGACTATGAGCTTTGGAATTGAAAACCACACAGACACGGGCAACAGGATATAGGCGAAAAGACAAACAAAATACTGTAAAAATATGCAGTGGGAATGAAAGTCAGTCCCTTTCCCTTATAATATGGCGCCAATTGGAGGGAGGGAGGAGTTGAGTTGCGTTGCAATTGCAGGCATAACATAAGTAACTTCTGTGTTTATGATATGAGCTGTTCGTTGTTACATTACGTGGGGGGATGGGACTCCAACTTTTTCATATAATTAATACCCACTATACAATATATTTTAATTATATTAGTATAATATATATATATATATATATATATACACGCCACAATAGATTTCTAATTCAATATATGCTAAAACCAGCCATTGGATGAATTGTTGAATCACTCACACAAATTAAATTGAGAATAAAATTTCAGAAGCAACAAAATATGAAATAATAATACCGATGATGATGATGATGATGATGATGATAATACTCTTGCCTGCCTGCCTGCCTCTTTGTCTCAATCCTCTACACATCTATATGCTTGTAGAGTATAGTATACTTGCCAACTCAAAGCTACAATTTCTATTCTTCTCTTTTCCTAAAAAATAACACCAAACTTAGTAATAGCCGTATCAATTTGCGATGTTGCATAAAGAACAAGAGAGTTTTTTTCTTTTTTTCCTTTTTTACCCTGAAACTTTTCTCTAAATTATATAACAATATATTATATGTACTTGGCTTTGCTATCATTATTTTCATTATTTAAACTTTGTTTAATTAAGATCATCATTTTATTAAGGACTTTGCGCTTAATTCATTGGAAATGAACATATTTAAATTATCTTCTCTTTTTTTTTCTTTTTTAATTGAGGAAAAGGAAAAGCACTTTTGAGGAGATTTTTGATATGGTTTAGCCATCGGAATATCATTTGTTTGTGAGAATGATTATGATTTCTAAATGTGAATGCATAAATGGAACCCGCTTATAACCGACCATTTACTATTAAACAAATTAAATTACTCTAAGAACTTCATATTATTATATGTAAAATTTATTAATACTCCCTGTATAAAAGAAATGAATGCTGAAACAGTGATTAAGGAATAAAGAGTAAAAAGGATTTTGGAATTATGGAACCAACTACTTGTATGTATTTATTTATTTGGGTTAAAAGACTTCTCTGCAGTTGATAACTAAAAGGCACAACTTTTCCTGATCATTATCATCAATCATCACTATCATAACTAATTAATAATCAATTAAATTAAATAATAATTTTATTATTGTTAGTTAATGTCCTCCGCCTCTCATCTCATCATACAAATCTTAGCTTTAAATTCCTACTTTTATTCAACTCTGTGTCTGTCTGCCTGTCTGTCTAGTTTTCCTGTTCATTGCTATCTACATCTGCAAACCGACACCATTTCCACGACAATGTCTCTCCATATTTCTCGATTTCCTCCTCTTCTGCTCGCTCTATCATTCCTGACAAAGGGTACGTTTTTTTTTTAAAAAAAAAAATTTCTGTTTGATTTGCTTCGGATGCTTCAAACTTCAAGGGGTGAAAAAACACAATAAAAATGGAAGCTTTGTTCTGTCCTGGGTTTCATGGGGAATGAATTGAAAGCCCAGTTCCACTTTTAGCTTTTTGGGGTCTTAAACTGTGGGAAAAGCGTAAAATTTGAAGTCTTTAACTTTTCTTGTTTCCATTGTTTCCCCGATGTTAACTATTATTTTGACAGGGCATTGTGTCCAATATAATCAAACTTGCTATATTTTCAAACTAAAAAATAATAATAAAAAAAATTCTGTTTTAATTTAGGCTGAGTATTGTTAGATCATCATAATCGTTTATGTTAGTATAAGCTTTATTACAAGATGGATGTTGACTGGCTTGAAAACTCGGAATTTCATATAAACCTTGAAAATTCGAGAAAATTTCCGTATTTGTTTTTATGCTGAGCTTTCAGCACTATTTCAAATTGTACTTCTTCCTCTTTCCCATTTTTCTTTTTGTTCCTTTATTTTCATCTCTCTCTTTATATATATAAATATATATATATATAATTATTGGAGATACTTTCCTACATGGATTTGAGAGTTGCCTGTAATTTGAGGGGTGCATAATTCTTTTGCAATTCATTTACTCAGTTCCCCCTTCTCTCCCTCTCCATTTTTCATGTTTTCTGAAATTACTGTAATCAATAAGTTGGCTGAGATTTTAGAAGGGTATAAAATTGTCTTTTACACATAATCCATAAGCTGAATACTTCTAGACCTACCCGATATAGCAAATGTTGTTCTTGAATGTGCACATTTGCTTTGCTGCTTGCAAAGTTTAATTAGAATAGAAATACTCTAGCAACCTTCAAACGCAGCCAGCTTGGGAGCCAAAAGTTTTGCTAGCTGGACTTTTGCACCTTGAAGCACTTATGGCCGGCTAATGTTGGTTGTTTTTTGTTCGATTATATAATTCAACAAAAGCTGAAGACGGTAACAACTAATTTCAGTGGTATAAGGTCACAGTGCTGGTTGCGTCTCTTATCTTACAACATCAAGCTTTATTTGTTTGTCAGTGCTTATGTGATTTGTTCTCCGGAATTGGTGTCTAATGTCTTTAAACGAAGATTTCCGGATATTAAAATTTTATGAAATTATTTTGATTAAACTAGACTAAGTTCCTGAAAAACTGAAAACCTCTCAATATCCATTCACCAAAAAAAAAAAAAGAAGAAAGCCATGTTGTTGCCTGCAGTCAGTTCCTCTCATAGGTGATATGCCTTTTGATTGGTCAAAATTCTTCCACTGCTGATGAGGTATGATAACCTACGTCTTGTTGCATTTGTGGCGTTACAGGAAATTAGCCCAGTGTGTGATTTTCTTCAACATCGGAGAAGACTGATTTTTGGAGTGAGAAGAAATAGATTCTGTGTTAAAAAAAATGATTTGGTAGATCCACTGGCTGCATGGGAGGCATCTTTCATCTTTTTGACTTCCATCAAGGCAGCATGGCCAGAAAAATACTTGCACAGAAGAAACATGTTGGTGGTAAGTGTTGTTATTCTTTTTATGCATCGAGAAAAGTCGTTGGTATAACTATTTAGATTCAGAAGTTAGATATCTTGTGCTGCTCCTTCTCCTGACTGAAGATGCACTTCAGTCTATTAGTTTTACCTCCATTCTAAACTTACAAACTTCACGGTCAAGTTTTTAACATTATTGGTAATATCTTGACTCACAGTAATAATGTTGTTGGGGTAAAATAAAGTTGATTTCTTACCATTGAAGTAGAAATTTGCAGAAGTTGCTATTGCTGATTCAAGGTCGAACTAGTTTTACTAGTGCAATGTTTTTCTTCATGATTGATCTACTCCACTATTTTTTATAGTGCTAGGGTCATTTTATCTTTTTAATTGTTAAAAGGACATGGAACGAGAATGTCATTCCTCCTAATAGGGGAATAACATGATAACTTTTATTTCTTACCAGTTTTAATTTCTGGAGTTCTATACAGTAATGCTGTTGATTTGCCACCATGCAGGCCTGGAAGCTCCGAGAAATAGCTTGGAGCTGCAATTAGAAACTTCTCAGAGCTACCATGCTGCAGGAGATCTGCAGGTAATTTTTCCATCAGATTCCTTTCTTTTAGATTTAGAATTATATTCTAATTTGAGACTATGTTCTTTGTATTGTATAACTATGGTCTAGTGATACTGTCTAACTGAGTCGTCTTGAGAGTGGATTCTTAAGGAGTTCACCTTTTTAATTGGTGCTGGGGCTTTCCAAGCGTTTGGCTAGATGTGCGCTTGTTTTTTGTTTCTTAAGGTTTTTCAGCTTTTGATGTTTTCAAACTTTTATTTGGTTAAAATCTTTGATCATCTCAAAATGAGACACATGCAACTATTTGTGATGAGCCATAGAAGCTCCATTTTATGGGTTCTTTTTGTTATTTTGTTTAATTTTTTAATGGTATACCTGAAATCAGTATCTTGTATAAAAGCTGTCATCCTTCATTAATTTCCCTTCTTAGTTGGAGCAAAACAAATTCTGCAATGTTTATTAACTCTAACCAAATTTAATGAAATAAAAATATAGTGTAAATGTTTCTTACGCATCTCTCCATCTCTCTGTCTACTAAATGTAATTTATAGGAATTTTCAGTACTCTTATCAAGTGGAAGAAGACTGGGCAGCAAAGAACTGTTATCAAACTGAGGCTTCAATGAAGAAATTGATCAGCGAGGAGATGTCCAGACAATCTAACACCAGACAAAACACACCTAGTATTGTTGCCAAATTGATGGGGATGGATGCATTGCCATTAGATACAAAATTTGTAGTTCAACCAACTGTGAGAAAGAATGATAAACAGCAAGTCAAGTTTTCTGAAAGAGAAAAAAATGCCAAGGTCTTGGCTCGCCTTTCAGCTTCTAACTCAAATTACTCAAAGCAAATGGAAGTTGACTCTATTTGCAGTGGAAGAGACAGAGATGCTGAGAGATGGAACACCAGCCATAAGTTTGGAGAGCCTAGGCCTTCTGAACACCCTCAAGAGGAAGTATTGCAGAAGTTTAAGGAAGAATTTGAGGCATGGCAAGCGGCCAGGCTTAGGGAATGTTCAAAGTTTGTTGATGTTGGAAGCATTTCTACACACCAACTTGCTCAAGAGAAATTGAACAAGGAAAAGACGGCACTTTATGCAGATTCTCTAAAAGAAATGCACGAGAAGCCTTTGGAATCCAAGAGATTTACAATAAAAGAAAATTTGCATGAAAGGGGTTTGCAGCATCACAGGCATAAATCAGAACTCTTTACAGATCAGCAAAAAGAATCAAGAAGACAAAGCATGAATAAGGATTTTCAGTTACCTTCCATGATAGATTATAATGAGAAAGTAGATGCTGCTCCTACAAGAATTGTGATCTTGAAGCCAGGTCCTGATAGGATTTGCGGCCATGAAGAATCATGTACTAGTTCCTCTCGAGCTTTTGAAGAGAGAGCTAGAATGGAAGCTTTTCTAGAGGAGGTAAGGGAACGATTAACATTGGAACTGCAAGGTAAAGATCTTAAGAAGAGTTCTGTGGTCAGAGGAAGTGGAATTGAGACCCCTTTCAGTGAAAAGCCATCCGATCCAAGACAAATTGCCAAGCATATAGCAAAACAGGTTGGAGAAAAAGTTATTAGGGATCTTGGAATGAATTTAGTTCGATCAGAATCAACCAGATCGTATAGAAGTGATATTCAGTTCAATGGCTCCCCTGAGTTCATTAACAAAGATACAAGAAGATTCTTGTCAGAGAGACTAAGGAATGTTCTAAAGCAAGAAACACAGTTGGAGTTACCAATAGTTTCTACTGGCTGCTCTAGATCATCTGTGTTTGATAATGGAAGGGACGGGATAAAAAGAATACAAGATGTGTCAAAGTCAGGAAATAAGCAGAACTACTGGGAAATTGTTAAAGATTGTCAAAATATGCAAACCAGCTCTTTCAGGCATGGAGATGATTTTAGGCTGCTGAACAGGGAACTGGCCCCTAGAAATCTTATCAGGTCTTTATCAGCCCCAGTCTCAGGAACATCATTTGGGAAGTTGCTTTTAGAGGATCGCCATATTTTAACTGGTGTGCAGATCAGGAGGAAGCATGAAGGCACTGAAAATGTGTCAGTAGACATTAGGAAAAGGAAGAAAGAAAAGTTCAATTTAAAGGAAAAGGTTTCCAATATTAAATATGGTTTGACGCTCAGGCAGAGGCTATTTGGCGAGAAGATTCAATCAATGGTGGAATCATATGGTTCTGACAATGGTCCTGCAGAAGATATATTCAGTGGACCAACGGTTATTATGAACTTTGGCGAGAGGCATGTAAGAGCACTTATTTTCTTTTATGAACTAAGAGGTTTTTTAGATACACTTTCAATTTATGATTGTTTTGTAATCAATATATCTTTGCGGTCTTAGGAGAATTCTACAGAGGTGCCTCCTAGCCCGGCATCTGTTTGCAGCAGCACATATGAAGAGATTTGGAGGCAAGTGGATCATCTCAGCCCAATATCAACACCGGATGTGACTTTGGGAGAAGATAATGCTGTACCACAGGTTTTCAAAGAGATCAGTTCTAATTTGAATGGTATGGAACTTTCTCTTTCATATCCTTAGTTTCAAGGGTCAATAGCGTTGCTTTCATATCCTTTGGGATTATTGTCAAAATTTTCTAGTACTTTGTACTGAGTTGTAACTTGGCCTGAATAAAAACCATCCTAATAAATTTCTAATCTGCTTGTCTTTTTTTCGCATGAAAGTGTAATAGTGCAAGGATGTTAATAGCTGTCTAACAGCATTTTAACCTGTAGTGGAAACAACTATTATCTTGGTGCATAACTTCATACTATGTTTGTCTCTGTTATACTGGAGTGTCATGTAATGGATAGCTATAGGCAGCATAATCCTTGTATAGATCCGGCACCTAATAACTTCTGTACAATTTTGCTACTGTCTACATAATGAGCAACTTTTTGTTGGTACTTGATATTATTGCAACTTAGTTTTTCAAATTCTTCTATGATAATCTTTTTTTTTTCTTTTGTTTTTTGATCATCAGAGCTGAGGTGGCAACTGAATGAACTTGAGTCCGATGGGGCAAACGGAATAACAATTGAACAGGAGCATATTGAATCTGAAATGGTGGATCTAGAGGGCCATGCAGAAAGATATGTAAGAGATCTGCTTGTTGCTTCTGGTTTGTATGATGGATCATGCGACAAATCCTTCTCTAGGTGGGCCCCATTAGCGAAGCCTATCAGCAACTCTGTCTTTGAACAAGTGGAAGAATTCTATAGCAAATTGGCCAAGGAGAGTGATGGCACTAGAAATGATCAGAACGAGAAGGTAGATCACAAAGTGTTACTTGGTTTGTTGAATGAAGCACTTTCAGCTATATTAGGGCCACCAGTGACTGTGTCTAGGTTCAGGAGAAAGCTTCTTGGTTCGTCCACATTGCCACCTCCACAGGGAAGGAAGTTATTGAATTCTGTGTGGGAGATTATCCGTATTAATTTATATCCTCCAAATGATAGATTCCACTACTCGCTTGATAGTATGGTGGCCAGGTATCTGGGATCCATCCCTTGGTCTGGCTTGGTGGACGATGAAACTAATCTTTTGGGGAAAGAGGTAGAATGTCACATTATTGGAGATCTGGTGGAGGAAATTGTGAAAGACATGCATTTATGAGTTTTTGGCAGCAGCTTAGATGTCAGTAGGGAGATGAAGAGGGCTGTTGCAAGTGGCATATACACGGAGGTGAAATTTATATAGTGATTACATGGTTAAACCCTGAGGTGGGATTGCCATGCTTGATAAAAGTGAATATTGATGGGAGATTGCCTGTCCATGTACATATTATTTGCGGGTGGGTTGTGACATGGAGGTTAAGTTGATCAGGTTTATACATACTGCACATGATTGCTTGTTTTACTAGAATTTTTTTTAAAAGTATTTGTTAGTTATTTGGGATTGCGTTGGATGCAGCTTCTCTAATTTTATTGTCTAATTTTTGAAAGCGCAAACTAATAATAATAATAATAAATATAACTTTTTGGTTCTTGATCCTGTTGTCTAATGCTTGGTCAACTTTGGTCTAAGTGAATTATTTTCCTGATAAAATGTTGTTGGCGTGAAAACTGATCTGATCAGAGCATAATATTGTTGGTTCATTTTCTTGTGTTTCTTCGTTGTTATAATATCATTTGTATGTGGTTTTGTCTTGTTCTTGTTCCTATAACCAATACACTTTGACAACTTGTTGAAGAAGTGAGAGATGTTGGGAATTTTGAGAATGTTCAGGTGTTTATATTGAACCATTGTGAATCATAAGGGTTCTAAATTGCAGATGAATCCGTTGTGGGAGAGGTGACTGTGCAGTGCATAAATAAATGCCTCCATCCACCTTCTTGATTGATTATTATGTTTCAAATGAATTCTTGGAAATTAGTTTTTGCCTTAGGACGGATCCTGAGGGCTGCTCTTTTTTTTTTTTTTTTTTTTTTTCAGTGGATCGTGGGATGTAGTTTATTGAAGAGTTGACTTTCAGTCCACTTTGTGGTCACACTGTTGTTATGGGAATTCTTTCCATCCATTTTGCAATTTGATCGGTGACTGAGTTTTCTAGTTATGAGGAACCCAGCCAGCAGAGCCTCAGTTGGAGTTGGACTATGAACTAACTAAATAACATGGTTTCCAACTTTCAGCCAAAACCATAAGTGACTTGCTTCCGCTCAGCTGAAGCCTGTGCCTGTAAGTGTCAGCGACAGGTGCAAACTTATTATTCATGAAACGCCAAAGACCTGTTTCTGCTTATGTTTCTGTTTCTTCCCCAGCGGTGCCTTTACATATTCCAATAAATAATGCTCTTGCTTTTTTGTGCAATAATTTGCCATTTCTCTCTACGCTACATATATCATCGATGTATACGGGCTACAATTATAATATGCTTCCTCCCCCCATCCGCTTCTCTGCTTGGACTTGAACTAAATGAGCCTTCTGTTAATGTGGGGATAACTTATCCTTAGGCCTTAGGCCGTAAGGCCAGTTGAACGAAAGATCCAGGGGTGGCCAGATAAGCCACTAGGCTCTCCAAGGGCTACATATCGTCTCACTACTCCTGGCCATGGTCCCTGGATCATGAAGTGTTGGCATTTCTTAAATTGGGTTGGCCCAACTGTTATCGGAATATTTGCTCATTTGCTGCTGTCCTAGCACTGAAAACACTTGTGCCAAAACAATTCCCAGGTTGAATAAGGTGACCTATAATACAAAACTCTTTTAACTTAGAATAAGTAAGATTGAGCAAAGCAAATAATGATATTCCATTCCATTCCACCAAGGCTTGAAAGAAGAGGGAAATAACAGGATATGTACCTTTTGATCACAAATGAAATCTGGTAGTAAACTGACCAAAAGTAGGTAAAAAGCAGGAATTAAATTAAAAATAGAGAATCATTGAGTAATAATAAAACAATTAAATCAAAAGAAGAGGAAAGATCATAAAAAGAAGATCTTCCACTAGCTACTAGCAGTAGATTAGAAACTTAATTCTTCTGGATCTTTCTTTCTTTTTTTCGTTTGTTAGGTACACCAAATTGTGCAAGTAAGGATCCAAGAAAAAAAGGCAAAACAAAGATATATGTATGGCAAGAATCCAAGAGAAGCTGTTACTTATGACAGTGATGCCAAGCAAAGCACGGGACTCATAGGATAGCCATCGGCAGAGGAGATATGTACTGATGATTACTTAGGCTTAGGCTTAGGCTTAGGCTTAACGTGAAAATGAATATAAAATTAAGGTACCTGTCCTGGGCCAATAACGTCTTATAAGCATTGTAACCAGTAGTGCGTAGTAGTAGGAATTGGCTCCGGCAGAAATGCACTCCAACTCCAAATTCCAAAACCAAAAGAGATTGTTTGTTAACACTTTCATTAATTCTTTTTTTTTTAAGAGATTGATTAATTCTATTTAAATTAAAAAATCAATGAAAAGCTTACTTAATACTTCTTAAAAAATAAAAAAAAAATTGTAAATATTAGACTAATTAATAAAAAATTGATAATTAATTTAATAAATTATAAAAAATTCAATATTTATATTTTAAAATTGATACTTATATATATATATATATATAGTAATGCAGTATCATTTCAATTGTGGATGGGAAGTGGGGACACCTCGAATCAAATCTGTAGTTTAATTGTCAATCGCCATCCGTCCTTCCCATAAAGATAAAGATAAAAGGCCAAATTTTGAAATAATTCATTGATAATAATAATGTTTATATAGTGTATTATTTAAGCTATGGAATCTTAAATTTAATTATTATACTTGGGAAATTGTTGCATATCTTCTATTTCTATACGTACAAAACCTAAACTAGCAAATGAGTTAAGGAAAATCAATTTTGATGCGTGCTTACATTGTTTTATAAAAAGAATAATATATAATTACTGCTCCTAAAAATTAGTTTTAAATATTTAATAGTAGTCCTCAAACCCAAAAGGGGGGGGAAAAAAGGCAAGTCAAAATCAATGGCAAAGAAAAAAAATACCCGATTGCTAACATAAAGTTAGGAGCGCATTAAGCACAGCCAACAACACCAAACACTTTTTCTGTCAGTTTGTCAGTTTCTTATACACCTTTTCAAAGTTTCCCTTTTTTTTTTTTTTTTTCCTCCCTGTCCATTCTTCTTTTGCTTTGGTGAGCAGTGAGCAGCCACTGACTTTCCTTTCTTCCAAACAAGACTTGACAGAGAAATTTAGATAGAGTTTGTACGAGTGAAATTTTTTTTAAAAAAAGCATGATAATGGAATGGGAAAATCAAGAACAGCGGCATCAGCATCAAGAGAATCAAAACCAGAGAGATAGTGTGAATATAAATGTGAATAATGGAGGAGTAATGTATGTCAAAGTGATGACCGACGAGCAGTTGGAGTCTCTCAGGGAACAAATTGCTGTTTATGCCTCCATTTGTGAGCAGCTTGTTGAGATGCATAAGAACCTCACTGCCCGGCAAGATCTTGCAGGCCTCTCTCTCTCTCTCTCTCTCTCCCCCTCTTTCTTATATCGTTATATATATATATATATATATATGTATATGCATGAAATGTCATGCTCAACTTTTCATGGTCGGATATAGTTCTTACACGGCCACTTTCCTGCTCATGTCTTTCATTCATGGTTTCTCTCATCTCATTTCTATGGCCTTTTGCTCTTCCTTTGTCATTATCTAAATGGATCTTGCATTGATGGTTTCCAAAGTTCCTTTCTTTTTTTTCTTTATGAGTCTTGTGTGCTTTTCTGATTTTCAATTACACAAAGCTAATTAATTTTTCCCTTTGATTAATTACCAACTATGTCTAGAGTATTCTGTCTATCTGTCTGTCTACCTTGTTTGTTTTGCTCCTTGGATCTGTACCCTCCGAGTGAAGTGTTCATGTAAATGGAATGGAGAGGGACTTTTCTCCTGTTTTAACTTTTAGGTTGCATCATATTTTCTTCATAATATTAAATTAAATATTCTTGGTCCAAGATTGATGCCATATCACCAACCAAATTCTCAATATGTGAAATTGTTGAATTAGTAGCTTCATTTTCAGGTATCATTTTTAATTGTGAAACACCCTACAAATTACAACGACCTCCTCTATGCAAATTTTGCTATTGCTTATCCTATAATTCCTCCTTCCTTTTATTGCTGAGTAAGTCAAATACAGATTTAATGCTTTATCTGTTTTCCGATTACCAATGGTAATCTAAATCCATTTTTCCTTTTTTTCGTGAGAAGTCCACCTAACTTTAGGGGCCACCGTACGAGAGAATTAATAGAGACAAAATCAGAACAATGATTTTTCAAAGAATGTAGGTGGGAGCCATTAAGGGAAACTATCAACTCTTTGATCTCATTTTCGGTACCTAGGGTTGCCTGTGATTGATTCTTGCTCACTAGAACTAAAAAACTAGCACTCCATCAACACACCACATGGTTGTCGGCTCTTTTAACTCATTCTATGCTTCTGATATGTTTGAAGGCATGTAATTTCAGTGGTGAACCTTTTTAAATTTTGATTTTCTTTCAGATTTTCCTTTGGAAATGATTGGAATGACGAGGCTATTCTTAGGCTAGCTTCTTCATTCGTGTTCCCCAAACTGATGGCTCCATTTTAAGCCTTGTATATGTAAACATTGTTGCATTCGGATTTTGAGAACTTGGATATTGTTATGTGATTTCTGTTTCCATTGATCTTGTGGAATTTGTGTAGCATTCTTTTAACAATTTTAATTTCTGAAAACTGATAATGTAGTTTAAGCTGTCTTAGATGCTTGAAATTGTAAATTGTGACACCATCTTCATAATTAATCATAGCAATTTCTCGTAATGTTAGGACTCAATATTGGCTGTCGAAAAACTAAAAAAAAAAACGGTCATCTCTTTTGCAGGTGGCAGTCAGGGAAAGCTCTATTGTGACCCTTTAATGACATCTGCTGGGCACAAAATTACTGCTAGACAGCGGTGGACTCCGACTCCTGTGCAGCTTCAGATTCTCGAACGTATCTTTGATCAGGGAACTGGAACTCCAAGCAAGCAAAAGATCAAAGAGATAACTTCAGAACTGAACCAGCATGGCCAAATTTCTGAAACAAATGTCTATAACTGGTTCCAAAACAGACGAGCTAGATCTAAAAGGAAGCAAGTGGTGTCATCATCCAACAATGTTGAATCAGAAGTAGAGACGGAAGTTGATACACCAAAGCCTGAGAATATTCTTTCTCAGCAGGACCCTGCACCAACGTCTGAAGATCTGTGCTTCCAGAACCCGGAGATAACCTCTGAACTGCATTTCTTGTGTGTACTGTCCAATCCAAATACATACAACGGTTAGCATCTTGACTTCTCCTTATCTTGCTATGTAAAATGAAAATATTTTGATACTAGTAGAAGGATCCTAAGATGTCTGACGTATGGATGGATATTGAAGGAAAAAAAGTCTTATTCTTCAGTATTCCTTTATAACAATTTTTTTATTCTATACATTTCCGTTTTCCACTTGCAGTGATGGTTTGTGATCATTACCTATTAACATTTTCTTTTCAGGAAGGTGTATTAGCATAGATACTTAAACAAATCTAAACGATGCTGTAGTCATTATATACCCAAGATTTCACGGAATGCTTTCCACTCTGTAGTTAAAATCAATCATTCCCTCGGGAGAAAAGATATCTCATTATATTGTCTGTGTGCGGTTGTGTCGGCTACTGCCAGAGCTAGAGCTAGATTGTAATTGTATTGCAGATTCCAAATAGCAGTGGTCTTATTACATCCCTATTTAACTGATGCAGGAGATGACCATCTGTCTGGGAAAATGGAAATGCCTGGGGGCTACAACATTTATGAGCAGACAGAAGATTACGGCATTGCAGGTGAGACTTGAGAGTCAGTTTTTTCACCTTCTGCCAGTTATTACTGGAAGGAGGAAGCACACGCCAGCACAAGATTCTGGTTGTTGGACTAGAGTAGGGACAAGACAAAAGAATTCGGCCTAATGATGGAACGATGGCATGCCTAACAAAGTAAAGCTAATACTTGAAGTTTGAGCATGAAATGAGCCAGTTAAGCTGGAAATAGACTCCCTAGTATGAATTCAGAAGGTAGGAACTCCATGTATGTTTTGGTAAGTTGTTCATGAAATTAAGATCATGCTTGATTTTCTTAGAGTAGGTAATTCGTTGGTTTGAATCTGATTGTTAAAATTTGGACATTAACATATCGTGAAAGTCCTAAGAATGCGGGAGTCATTGCAGTCTCAAGCTTGTACTTGAAAAGCGTGGAAACAAGAACAAAGAACGCAGAACGCAGAACGCAGAAAGAAAGAAGATAACTTCACTGCATGTGGTAGTAGTAGTCTAGTCTAGGGATGTTAATCTTAATGAATTTCTACTCTTGTCAAATAATAAAATAATTCGTGCACCTTAAAACCATACAAAACACTTAAATCCTATCAAAATATACAAAAGTAAAATTAAATAACATGCATGGGTGCTATATGTGACAAATAGATTTCTTTTGTCTCATTTGATGTTCTGTTATGCTAGGTTTTTCCCTCTTGTTTCGTGTGTAAATTAAAAACGTTAGTATTTAATTGTTTATAAACAAAAGGTAAATTTTTTTGGTGAACCTTGGTATTTGAAAGTCTATTGAAATCCGATTAATTTGATTCAAACCGAGAAAACCCATAAAGGGATAAAGTTTTCTTAGCACTGATTTTTTTTATTTATAAGATTCGAACCCAATTCTTTATTTAAGGAGAACAAGTGTTTTATCCACTTAAACCAACAACATCGGTAACAAATTAAAAAAACATTAAACGAGCACCAAACTGGGAAATGAAGTCTGTTTTGCAAGTGACGTACATACTTGTAGAATATACTATCTTGGCTGCTAAGAAATCCAAATCAAAGCACAATTGATGCCAATATTTGTCCAAAGCAAAAACAAATCAAACATCCAACTTAGAACTGAAAGCCCATATGATATAAGTGAGTATCACAATGAAAGACCAAAAAGATACATTATTTAGTATAAATAAACAATTAAATACAAAAAATTGGGGACTGCGGAGAAAAATGCGGATGAAAAAATTAATTGAAAAATAGAAATGGAGAATCCGAAGTGTCAATCCTTCCGTTCCCTGTCCTTTTCTTTCCCTCTCCCTTCCCTTCCCTTCTTCTACTCTTTTACTAATTCTCCCTCTCGGCTCGGAAACCTAGTTTCTCCAGAAGCTTCAAACCCCTCCCCTAAGATAAAAAAAGGCACCCTAATTTCCAATTTTCCATCTTCTGGACCCTCTCTTTATCTGCAAACCGAAAACAAGACTCTTTCTTTCTTTCTCACAGCAATCAACGCCCGGATAAATGATCAGGTATATAGTCCATATTCGACCATTTTAATTCCCTACTGTTTTCATTTGCATCTCTTATTTTTCATTGGATCAAAGCTTCTGCTTCGCTTTTATTAGGCTATTTTTCTTTAATTTTCTTCTTCTTGTTATGAATCCCTGAATTTATATTTTCTGCCATTGTTTTGGTCCTTCTTGTCTTCAATTTTCTTGCTTCCATTATGCTCCGATATTATACTATATGCCATTATTGGTACAAATTCTCCAACTTAAGTATTCATTCTAATTGCACCATCATCATCATTTACTAGACTTTCTATCATTATTGTCTTCATTGTTTTTAGCGGTACTAATTTCTACAACAAAATCTATGGATAGGGTTTTCTGACTTTCATTCTTTATGTCATTTACAACGAATGAAACATCTTTCAATTCCAATTCATCTATAAAAGAACCGGTTGAATTATGCAATTCTCAAATCTTTACGTTTTTCCGAGATTTTATTATTTATTATTTTGGCTCACAATTCAGATTTCCTTTTGGGTTTTGTTTACCATTTAACAATGAATATATGATTATTGGTGTTTCAGGATGGATGTGATTTGAGTGGTTGGATTCCATGTACAGAATTACTCCTGCTTTGGTGCTTTAGATTTTAATAAACTGGATTTAAATGGAGGCTAACATATGTGACATCAATCACTTGGATGCCAGTGTCATTCTGCCTCCTCGGAAGCGCCTGCTAGCAGGATTTAAGAAACAAGGTTCAAATGCAAATGGTGCTTCAGATCACCCAACAGCTGCTTTGTCCACTTTCTCACCTGCTGCTCCTTCAAGTGATGTTAATGCTTACCTTGATAATTTATTGAGTAGCCATTTCAATAACCCAAACCTTTCTCCGGAGGTGATTTTGGAAACCTGGAGAACAGCAGCCATTGCTGCTGCCAAGTCTGCAGAGGCTGCGAGAGTTGTAGCAGAGGAAAAGGCTGCAATTGCAGCCAAAGCTGTAGCCGCAGCTAAGGGTGCTTTGCACATGGTAGCAACATTTTCTGAAGATACGGTTAGTAAGGATAGATACCTCAAGAAGAATAAGCTCAAGAAGCATGTGCCAGTTCAACTCTTATACAAAACACACCAACCAACTGAAGGTTCTAGGATGGATGGAGAATTAGCCCGTAGATTGCACTGGGCAATCAACAGTTCTCCAAGAATCTCAAAATCACCAACATCTGAATGGGGAGGTCACGAACATAAAAGGCCTAAGAAAACAAAGGTTTCAAATGGGGGTATTGTGTTTGGAGGAAGCGCCTCTTCTACATGTGATGGAGGTACTATTGCAGGTGAAATTGATTCTGATAACTCGGTTAAGGAGTTTGTTAAAGCAGAGGTGAAGGGAGCCAAATACAAAAAAACTGGGCAGTCAGAGTTGGATAATGATGAAGCAGAATCTGTTATTCGAAGGAAAAAGCTTGTGAAGATGTGTATTCTCCCGATAAAACGAGGGGAAGAGTGAAGCTAAAGAAATTGCCCTTAAGCATTTGTTCCTACAGGGAAGAGCAAATCTCAAGGAAGAGATGAGTGCCAAGAGCTCTCCATTGGTGGAAAAGAACATGGGTTCTCAGACTGCTGGTATTAAGCCCTTTTGTTCTGTGGAGCCCTTTGCTGGTGGTTTTATTTCAATTGGAGGTACACCTCTGTGGGAATGCCAGGATTTCAAGGCCTGTGCAAGTATCAAACAAAACAAAGTCGTGCAATCATAATGTTCAGTTCAGTTCTGTTCTTACAGCAGGTGGCTTCAATGATAGAGTTAATAACTGAGGTAGGATTAACAATTTTTTTTTTTTTTAGAGAAATGACTCTACTCCATTTTATCTTTTTGCTCGTCTCTGGTTTTGTAAGGAAGGTGAATTTGACAGAATCTATATTTGAATTGAATGATCAATTGCTTGCCACTACAATTTATTACTAGTCCTTGCTGTATAGAATAACATCAAAATATGAAGTTGAGATAAAGAGGAAGGCAATAAATTTAGATGCAGTAAAACTTTGGTATTGTTTTTTTCAGCAGTTGATTCATTATTTTGTTGCCACCCCTCTCCCCCTTTTTTAATCTATTTTCTTTTTACGGTTCCCCTTTGTTTTAAATTGTTGATGTATGAAATTCCTTACTGTTGCTTATAATTGATGGATAAAGTAAGAATTCATAATATAACGAGTTGAATGAAGGATACCTTTGAGGTTGATGTTGTCTAAAATAGCAATTGATTGTTCATCCATCTAACAATGGCGTTTCTTTTACCGAGTTGCATGGGAGGAGGAGGAGGAGGAGGAGACTCTGCCTCAGTCTTTATGGTTGGTACTCTTACATCCCATCCCATCCCATCCCCTCCCCTCCCAAGGGAGGAAGAGTGGTTACATTGCATGCAGCTTGTCAGTTGGTTATCAAACTCAAGCGGCTGCCTAAATTCTAAATTTTCGTGAATTGACATCATGTCATCTCTGGACGTGCTTCCAGCTGGAGCAATGTGTGGCTGTATTGTAGTTTCTTTTCTAGGAATTATTTTCATATTTCTGCTGGGATGGCCGTTGCTTCTCTCTGGTCTCTAACCAGGAAATCAATTGTATAAACAAAAACAAAACGAAATAAATAAATAAATAAAGGTATTCTTTTTCATTGACTGTTGCAGCCAAAATTTTTTTTTTCTATATTGTATAAATAGGTATGTATTGTAAATGTTAGTGAGTCCATCTTTCTTCCTTCCAAGGCATAAAGTATTATCCACGAGGTGTAATTGAAAAGCCAAATCCATATGTCTTATCTTTCTATATAATATACTTCTATATTATTTTATCTTTTTTTTTTTTGGGTATTGAACTATAGGTTTTAATTCCGATTTTTCTTTATACTTTACTTTAAGAACATGACTGATAGACTGGATTTAATTATTATTATTATTATTATTTACTATGGTATAAATTATGAGTGGATGTATAATATTAGTAAGTACAAACAAACAAAACAAAGAAGCAATTTTACTCAATTAATTAATAAAAACAAACACTAATATCTTTGATAACTGATATAAGATATGAATTGCATTTTTCCAAAATTTCACAAATATAGATAAAATATATTATACATTTAAGCTGCCATTTTATTTATTTCTTGGATTTTTCTTTTATATTCAACAGTATATATCGCTACTATTATGTTGTTTTTTTACCAACAACAATAATAATAATAATAATAATAGAATTTGCTATTAGAATTTTAAGTAACGGATCAGATTATTAGAATATCACTTTTGTTTTTCTTTGAAGAAGTAACACATGCGAAATGTAGAGCAAAAAAGATTCTAACTTGAAAAAGGAGGAGGCTTTTAAGGCGTGTTTCTTATTGTAAGGTTTAGGTAAGCTTTGGCTGCAACCGGTTGTAATATTGTGTTCTTTTTTTTATATATATTATTGTATAATAATATATAAAATTATTATGATTACATAAATATATTACATATTATATAAATTTTTATAATTAAAAAAAAGTTAAAATTATCATTATAAATTATATTATATATTATATAAGTTATTATGATTTGCAGTATAAGTTATTATTACATGTTTTTACTACAATTACAAATATACATTATCTATTTATATAAATTATAATAAAAGATAATAGAAGTTGTAATACATAAATTTATTATATTTACATAGAAATTTTGTAAGTTATAGAAATACAATATCAATAGATAATAAAAAGTAGTATTACATAAAACATTACAGATACATAAATTGTACTATCTATTATATTAGTATATCACCATAGGTAATATAAATAAGTATTACACATTTTTCTTACAATTACACATATATATTATTTATTTACATTAATTATGATAAAAGATAATAAAAGTTGTAATACATAAAATTTATTACATTTACATGAAAATTTTGTAAGTTACATAAATATATTACTAAGATATAATAGAAAGTAGTATTATATAAAATATTATAGTTACATAAATTATATTATCTATTATATTTGTTTATCATCATAGGTAATATAAATAAATATTACATATTTTTCTTACAATTACTTATATACATTATGTATTATTATATAAAAGATAATGAAAGTTGTGAAATATAAATTTATTATATTTACATAAAAATATTATAATCTATATAAATCATTAGAGTGTAGGTAATGTTTATACGTAATATGTGTTATCATTAACGTATTTGTGTAAAGAATCTTTGAAAGTAATATTTGTATGTAAAATGTTACACATAAATATTATCGGATTACACAAAAACATTATAATTTTATGTAAAACATTATAGAAACTGTAATGTATTTAAGTAAAACATTCTTTTAAGAAAAGTAATTATATTTTTTTCAAAATTATTTTTTATTAAATATATTTTATACATAGGAAATTAATTTTTTTGTAATTTTTGAAGTTAAAAAATTCTATATTTTTCATTTATTTATATATTTTTTAAAATTATTAATAAATATAATATATTAATAAAAAATTAATTTTATGGTAACATTTAGATTTTTTTTATTAGTTGGTAAGAATTACAACTAAAGATAATAAAAATTACACATAACATTAGAGTGAAGGTAATTTTTATATGTTATATGTGTTATGTGTAATGTATGTGTGTGAAAAACTTGTGAAAATAATGCTTGTATATAACAAATTACATATAAACATTATTAGATTATATACAAACATCATAGACTTACACAAAAACATTATCAAACTTATAATGTATATATGTGAAACATTCTTTTAAGAACATTAAATATAATTTTCTCAACTTTTTATTAAATATATTTTGTATGTAAGAAATTAATTTTTTTAGTAATTTTAGAGTGACAAAAATTTTCTTATTTTTATTCGAATAATTTATTTTGGTATATTAGTAATAATTACATAATATTATGAAAAAAGTTAAAATATATTTTTATTAGTCGGCAAGAATTACAAGTAAAAATTAGAAAAATTGCATATAACATTAGAAAGAAGATAATATTTGTATATAATATATGTTATGGGTAATGTATGTGTGCAATGAATATTTGAATGTAACTTTTATATTTAACAAATTACTTATAAATATGACTAGATTATATACAAACATTATATATTTATATAAAAACATTATCGAATTAGTAATGTATCTATATAAAACATATTTTTGAGAAAATTAACTATAACTTTCTTTAAATTATTTTTTATTTTTTTATTAAATATATTATTTATGTAGGGAATTAATTTTTCTAGTAATTTTTAAGGTGACAAAAATTTTCATATTTTTTATTTTAATAATTTATTTTGGTATATTAATATAATTATATTATATTAAGAAAAATCAATTTTTTGATAAAATATAAATTTTTTATTAGTTGGTAAGAATTATAACTAAAGATTACAAATATTACGTATAAAGTTAGGATGAAAGTAATGTTTATATATAACATGCGCTATAGGTAATGTATGTTAGTAAAGAATCTTTAAAGGTAATACTTATATGTAATTTTTTACATATAAACATTATTAGATTACATATAAATATTATAGATTGAAATAAAATATTATCAAAACTATAATGTATTAAAGTAAAACGAAAAATAAAACATAATTTTTTACAAATTATTTTTGTTTTCTATTAAATATATTATATACGTAGGAAATTAATATTTTTACTAATTTATGAAATAAAAAAAAATTATTTTTTATATTTTTTAGCTTAAAAAGTATTAAAAAATTAATTTCCTACATATATAACATATTTAATAAAAAATAAAAAATAATTTGAAAAATTTATACTTTATTTTTTGTTTTTACATAAAGACATTATAGTCTCAGTAATATTTATGTAAATTTATAATGTTTGTATGTAATTTAGTAATATTTCTTTGTAAAATATTACATATAAATATTATATTCAAAGATTTTTTATACACATACATTATCTGTATCACACATTACATATAAAAATTAACTTCACCCTAATATTATGTGTATTTTTTCTAATATTTAGTTTATAATTTTTACCAATTAATCAAAAATATATATTATCACAAAATTATTTTTTTCTTAATATAATATAATTATTAATGATTTTAACAAATATATTATTAAAATAAAAAATATAAAAAATTTTTGACTTCACAAATTGCTAAAAATATCAATTTCCTACATATTTGGTATATTTAATAAAAACAAAAATAATTTGTAAAAGATTATACTTTATTTTTCGTTTTACCTAAATACATTACAGTTTTGATAATGTTTTATGCAAATTTGTAGTGTTTGTATATAAAAAAATTGCATATAAATATAACAAGCCAAACAAGCAGTTATAGACATACAATAAATAATTCAAAATTATGTTATTAGCAAGGAAAGTAAGAAAGAAATGCAGAAATGGAGGAACAAATATACTAATCCTTATCCCAACTAATATCACTCTTAAATTTCATCTAAATTATATATAAAAAAAAAATTCTCAAATATCTATTTCCCATCAATATTTTTCTTTTCCTTCCAACATTTCACCAAAAGAACAAAAAACAAAAACAATTTTAAGGGATAAAAGCCACGTGAAATCAATCTTCTAAACCTCCATCCCATTTTGTCATTTTGTTTTATTTCTCCTTTTTCATTTGTCACCAAATTGTCACCTTGCAATTTCACATTGAAAAGAACATAAAAAGTTACAACGCCATATAAAAGTAAATATGTAGTCATGGGCACTAAGCAAATTCTAAGAAGTGCACTAAGACACAAGAAGTAGTGTAATCAACCAAGCGATACTTAATGTGTTTGTAATATAGTTTCAGAAGAAGCACTTTAAAACAAGCCTTGAATTTTAATAACATCGGAGGAAACTACAAGATGAAGATCTTACCACATAGTATCCAATTTTGTCAAGGCATGTGCCTAGGCATGCTTGCGCCTTAATGTTTGAAAATGAAAGTGCCTCATACCCTTTCGAGCGAGGCATATTTGATAAGGCGCACGCTGGTGCACTTTTTTAAAGGCAATAGGCATAAGAAAAATCCTGCCTGATTGAAGTTCTCTTTAATTTGAACATTTTTCATTATAGGTACCTTTATTAGTAAGAAAGGGGATAGCATCAAACTTCAAACTCTCTACTTTTAAGTATTTGAGTATTCAACAATTATGAGACTTTAAGGAAATCATGCATATTGACCAACAAAAAAATTGCAAGTTTTGTAGATAACTTGGACCACTATTTAGAGCTTATTATCCTAATTATATATCTTAATCTTATTTTTCATATACGCACAGATAGAGATAAGATAGAGATACATACAAAAACACACAAACATATATATTGCGCCTTAATTCAGTCAAACGAGCGCTTTTTTAGCGCCTTGCGCTTGAGGCAATATAAGACTCTAGAACCTAGAGTGCGCCCTATGCCCTTGTAAACACTGATGACATGATCAAGAGTAAAAGATAAACAATATGAAATCAATAATTCTTGCAAATAAAAGAATGCAAGCAACAAGAAAAATCTTTACATGACACATCAATGTCATGCATAATCATAAACAAATCCAACTTGAAGCGAAATTGCAAGCTTTCATAAGGGGAAAAAACTAAAAAAAAAAAAAAAAATACATAGAGAACATAGATAGTTTAACAGTTTAATAGCTCTCACCTATGTTTTTGCAGAGAATCAATTTATTTAACAACAACGATAGCTATAGTTTAATACTCAATCATCGTTTATATATAGCATTTAAATTGCAAAAAAAAAGAAAAAAGTTACGACCTTTGAGCCCAACATCGTAGCCCAGCTGATAAACGGTAGGAGGACCTTGATCTTATCTTCTAATGGGAAAAACAAGGGGCAGGTTATCCAAGATCCTGTCAAAAGAATCACAAATTAATGAGGAAAATGAACCTTGAGAACAATTCTAGGCTTAGCTTCCCAGAGATGGGATGGATAGAGGGGTGAGTTTGTTTTCAAATTTGGGGTTTGGGTTTTCCAAAGACTCCCGGGTGTGAGGCGGATGGAGGGGGTAGTGGCAATGGCAGATAGGGTGGATAGAGGGGGTGAGGGTTTTAGGTTTTTCAAAGAAAAAAAATCGAATTGAGGTTATTTCAAAATGTAAAATTGGCAGATTCTGATAGGGAAGAATTGAGGTTTGGTGGTTGACCAGGTTATCCGATTACTTGCATATCTTTTAATTTTTTTAACGATTAAGATTAACCATTTTTTATCTAATGATTATAATTTATTTAAGCTTGTAAGAAGCTTCTACCAAGAAACGTTCTGTTAAATTCTCAGGGAAAGGAGGCTCTGATTGATTGGCTTGTTGAGCGAGGCTAGGCTGGGCTGACTACCCAAAACTAAAATTACACGAGCAATGATAACAAAAGTATACAAACGACGTCGCTTGCATCTTAAGCCAATTAAGAGTAGCCGCGCGTTAAAACGTGGGCCTGGTTTAGGCCTTTATCTTTTAATCTTTTTTTTTTTTTTAAAAATTTTTATTGATTGATTTTCATCGGCTGCACTGCAAACAAACAAACAGCGAAAGAAGAAAGAAAGGAAAAAAAAAAAAAAAAGCAGGCCACTCTGTCTTGTTGTCCTTCGGTTCTCCGTTTCAAGTTTCATGTTTCAAGTGTTCAATTGGATGGTCTATAGTTATTGATCCATTTCCCATTGGATTCTGATCTCGCTTTTATGTCATGTATTCGTGGATTTGAATACAAATTCAAACTCAAATTCCAACTTGGTGGTCGCTGCATAAATATTGGGATTGACCGGAAATTAGAGAATGGCGGCGCAAAACCAGACCGATCTGTTCGATGCTTATTTTAGGAAAGCGGATTTGGACGGCGACGGGCAGATCAGTGGAGCCGAGGCTGTTGCCTTTTTTCAAGGCTCCAATTTGCCCAAACACGTTCTCGCGCAGGTCATTTCCCTCTTTCTTTTTGTATTTCTCCTACAAATAACAACTTACCTTTCTTCTTTGGGGGCTACAGAGGGGTGGATCAGATTATATTTCTTTTCCTCCATTTTTACAATTTTTCTCTTTTAATTAGGTTTAGGTGCTATTTATTATTGAAATTTTGGGCTACTTCAGATTTGGCCCTATTCGATCGGTTAACTGCTCAGTGGAATTTTTTGGAGTTATATTCTTTTTCCGATTCATTTGTTTGATTGAGACAAAGGGAAAAACGAAAAAAGACAGAATTGACATAGGGGTTACTCTAAGCTTAACAATCCAATCTGATTTGAATTAGTAAATGTTTCGTCTTTGTTTAAACTTTTGAATTTATTAAAATCTGAAACACGAAGCAGCGGTTCAGTAGATTGTTTCATATCTTTTTATCTTCTTGGTACGGATAATTCTTGTATCTCCCTAGTTTAGGAAGCTCTTAGCATGTGGAAACATAGTTTTTGTTGCTGTTATTTGATTTTTTGTTTATGTTTCTGTTCCGTGCAGGTGTGGATGCATGCTGACCAGAAGAAACTTGGTTATCTTGGTAGACAAGAATTTTATAATGCCCTTAAACTTGTAACTGTGGCACAAAGTAAGCGAGAACTAACACCAGATATGGTAAAAGCTGCACTGTATGGCCCTGCTTCAGCTAAAATTCCTGCTCCCCAGATAAACCTTGCAGCTACACCTACACCACACTTTAAGGTAGCCACACTTACTTCGCAGTCCAGTGGCTCCCCCTCTGTACCATCTCAAAATTCTGGCCGTAAAGGGACATCTAGTCTGGGCAATGTGGGTGTAAATCAGCAGTATGTCCAATCACAGCAAAACCAGGTTGTAAGGTCGCCTCAAGCCATGCCTACCAGCACTTTATCACAAACACAACGAGTAGTTGCAGCAGAAGGCATGCTGAGGGGAGGTAACATGGTGGCTCCTCCTCATCTTCCAACTTCGAACTCCGCAGCTAATTGGCAAAGTGGAAGCTCAGGTGGACTCACAATGGCTGTTAATAACCAAGTTCATAACCAAAGTGTTAGTCTTTCTACAAGTCAAGATGGATTTGGACTTACAGCCTCAGGTTTGAAACCTTCTATTCAACCAAGTCCACAGGCAACCCCTTCACAGATATCCTCTGCTGCTCCAAAACCGATAGATTCATCCATACCATTGAGCCAACTAGCAGCAAAGGATCCCAAAGCATCGGTGGTTTCAGGAAATGGGTTTGCCTCTGGCTCTCTTTTTGGTGATGTCTTCTCTACAACTTCATCGCAATCGAAAAAAACTTCTTTAGCAACCACGTCATCTGCAATTAGCTCCACTGTCTCAGGGACCTCTGTTCCAGCTTCTGGGCCCCATCCTTCTGTAAAGCCAAGCCCAGCTGGGTCTTTGCATGGTACACTTTCTCAACAATCTGGGGGTGGTCAGTATCACCCAGGTCATGCAGCAGGGAAACAGAACCAGCATGTTGCAGTTCATAGTAATGCTGCATCTGGTTCAACTGGGTTTCCTCCTGGACCTGGGAACTTGGCTTCTGGTCAATCAACTCAGTCTCAGACCCCATGGCCAAAGATGAATCAATCTGATGTACAGAAGTATACAAAAGTATTTGTGCAAGTTGACACCGATAGAGATGGAAAAATTACTGGTGATCAGGCCCGCAATCTGTTCTTAAGCTGGAGGCTTCCAAGAGGTAAGCTGTGAGTGACTGTCAGCTTTTGGTGTGTCTACTACTACCTCAATTCTGTTGGTTAACATATTTTTGTTTTTGGAATCTTGTAGTGATGGTGCCATAGAAATATGCGATCTCTTCATGGATATAACTGGCAGATTATTAAGATTGTATTTTGTTTTTTAGTTACTTTTTGAACAGCTATTCATAATCTTATATTCTTATTAACTATCTATAGTTCTAAATATGAGATTCTTTTTATTGTTTTAACTGATCAATTGACATAACTTTTTTCAAAATACTATCAATAAAAGTACCTCTATTCTATGAACTATTCTCTGAGTTTATTTAGAGTGAATATCTCCTCGTGAATTCTCGAAACATATTTTTTTAGCATCTTGAAAATTTTATGGCTGGTATTAACTGCATAAATGAACTAAAAACCTTGTTGAAACACAAACATGGTAAAAAATGAAAAAGAAAATCAAGGTTGTGAGATGAAGGGAAAACAAGAGTTCATGTTGAAGTAATAGGGTCGAGCCAATAGATCAGAACGTAGCAGAGTTTGTGCAGTATTTTTTCTCTTTGTTTCTTTAGAAATTTCCAAAATGAAGAATAAAGAAATATTACAAATTGCCTTGCATGAATTCTTAAACACATGATAGGCAGGTAGGGTGGTTATTTGAATTGATAAATTCTACAATTGATTGATGAATTTTTAGTCCATATCATTGTTCTTTGTAGCGATTAATTTTAAATTGCTCGACCACTGTATTCATTAAGTACGCAAGTGTTAGACTTGGTTATATGTAAGGAGAGGGAAAAAGAGGAAAAGTTAAAAAGAAGGCCAAAGTCATTTGAAATTTCATGAAATAAAATTGAAAATTAGGATTTCTTTTCTATTCAGAGAGCTTTTTTCCTTTCTTTCACTTCCAGTATTAGTTGATGTATTTGTTATTCTTGTCTCTGTGTGTGTGTTCTTTTTTTCTTCTGATTTGGCATCTCTCTCATTCTAAAGATAACCTAATCTCTTTGGCTTGCATCAATCAATTTGATTGTTCAAAATGTTATTGATTTAAGGTATTGTTTGATAAATTATTGAGAAATGAGAATGTCAACTTCAATGAGTTGTGTTTTTTTCCCCCTATGATCAGCTTACTCAGTTTGGAAACTGTTATAACAAAAGATTTTCAATGAAAAAGTGTTGAAAAAGTTCTGTACTCAGAAACCAATTTAGTTCATTTGGTCAATGCTATTTATATGTTTTATATTCTTTTTTTTAATCATTTTACTACATTAATCTTTTGCTCTTTCCTTTTTTACCTTATGTTGTCATTTTTCTTCCTAACACTTATTATAAGTCATCTCTTTATAAAATCCTATAACTCTCTTACCTTCAGAAACATTTTTGTGTTTCTTTTAGAAGGCAATTGTTGTGCCACCTTACAACATGATGGTCATTCTGATATTAATTGTCGGTGTTTCAGAGGTCTTAAAGCAGGTGTGGGACCTATCTGATCAAGATAATGACAGCATGCTTTCTTTGAGAGAGTTTTGTACTGCTCTTTATTTCATGGAACGCTATAGAGAAGGCCACCCTCTTCCTTCAGTGCTCCCAAGTACTCTCTTGTCTGATGAAACTCTATTGTCCACCTCAGGTCATCCTCCAGCTCCATATGGAACTGTAGCTTGGGCACCTGCTCATGGTAATGTTTCCCAATTGTGTCATATGTATGCAGTAATTTGCTCTGCCATGCTTTTCTTCATGGATCATCTCCCTTTACCAAAATATCTGCAACAGGTTTCCAGCAACCACAAGTTATTAGTGCTTCGCGGCCACCTTTGCCTTCTACCCGGGGAAGACCACCCAGGCCAGTGTCAGTTTCTCAGACTGATGCACAGGTGCTGCCGACTCAGCAAAAGTCCAAGGTTCCAGTTCTGGAAAAGAACCTTGTAGATCAACTTAGCCAAGAGGAGCAAGATTCTCTTAACACAAAGTTCAAAGAGGCAACAGAAGCAAATGAAAAGGCATTTCCTCTTTTTCTCTATGACTTTCTAATCTAGTATCCTGCAAATTTGGAATTTATTATAACCCCTATTCACCCACCCCACACCTTTCTCACTTTTGATTCGATTTTTATTTGATTGCCATGACATTTGTTTTTTTTTTTTTTTTTTGAGTTCTTCTTTTTCCCCAATCAATGCTGTAGATGAGAACATCTTGTGTTTAGGGATGCCATTCACAAGGTTGGCTAGTACATTTTCATGTTTAGCAGGTCTTGAGAGACAGTTAAAGTAATTGAGTCTAGGCAATTGCTTGTGAAACCTGACATAATATAAAGTGTTCTAATTTGTTATCTTTCAACGCTCTATTTTCTCTGAAATGCCTAGTAATATCTTCTCTAGAAATTTGTGACTTCAGCCTCACTCTCTTTTTTTTTTTTCCCCCCCTGAAGGTTGAAGAACTGGAAAAGGAGATACAAGATTCAAAAGTGAAAACTGAATTCTTTCGTGCTAAGATGCAGGAACTTGTGAGTATGCTCCTTTTGTCTTTATGATTAGAAAAATGATTGCAAGGCTCTTCATCATTCAACTATAGTTGACCTACATGGGATTACATAAACCCTAATCTAATTGTATTCTAGTTTGCTATAGACATGAATGCCATAGGTGGGAATCATTTTTGGACTATATTCTTCTTCAAATGCTTATCTTTTCATGTCTTTGATGTTGGATCTTTAGACCATTGATTTGTTTCCCTTTCCATTTCCATTTGTTGCCACTTGGCAATAGATTTTATATAAAAGCAGATGTGACAATCGACTTAATGAGATTATGGAAAGAATCTCTGCTGATAAACGGGAGGTACTTTGCTTTTTATTTTCCCTTTTCCACAATTCAGTTCTACTTTCTGTGTGGATTTTTGTTGTTGGGCAGTTGAATTATTCTGTGTTTCAGGTTGAAGCATTGGCAAGGAAGTATGAAGAGAAATACAGGCTGTCTGGAGATGTAGCCTCTAGATTAACGATTGAGGAGTCCACATTTCGCGATATTCAGGTAATTTGGAATATCCTATGTTTTGAGTGATAGCAGATGGTTGATTTGCTTGATAGACATGCTTGAATTTTCTCAGACTGAAAACTTTTTGCGCTTTGTTTTCATTAGAAGTTTCTGTTTGACTGGCTTGAATCACTTGCAGGAGAAAAAAATGGAATTTTATCAGGCAATTGTCAAAATAGAACAAGGAGACAATAAAGGTGGTTCTCTTCAGGTATAATCTAATTGGAGTTAATTAGATTTATTCATGGAGACTGAAACTTGTATGTAACCGTGGAGTTTCTGTCGACTTGTGCAGGATCGAGCTAATCATATACAATCAGGTCTTGAGGAATTAGTGAAATCTGTTAATGAACGTTGCAAGCAATATGGATTACGTGCTAAACCGACTGCCCTGGTTGAGCTTCCATTTGGTATTATTTTTCGCTTAGTATATGTTATATTTATTATATGACATCTGGGCTTATATGGTTGAGCAATGTACTTCCTGCTTATTCTATGATCTTTACTGCCAAGAGAGTTCCTATTCTGAAGTAACATCTGCAGAAACTACTTTTTCTGTTCTGTAGAGACAAACACTAGAAGCCGGGGGGGTGGGGGTTAGATTGAGTAGATCGAATACCAAGTATATGGAGTGCGTGTTTAGTAAAAGAAGGAATAACGATCAAGACATGATCTCACTTGATGGTCAAGTCATACCAGTAGCATAGTGCTTTAGGTGCCTTGGGACAACAGTTTAGAAAGATGGGGAGATGGATGGAGATTTAATGATAGGATTAAGGTTGTATGACTTGAATGGAGTAGACAACAGGAGTTTTGTGGGTAGAAGTCCACTGACAGTTACTATAGTGAAAGAAGCATTTCAGTCTTTGTACTGTTAAATTTATTATTTAATTGCTGTACTTTTGAAATTGTAGCAAATAAGGAAAAGTGGTTAACAGTGTTAATAAAACCATTTGAATTCTGATAAAATGCTGATATGTCATGTGATATGGAATTTTAAATTTTAGACTAAAGAATGGTTAGGTTGCAGGTCAGGTTTGGGTCATATTTCTAGTATGAAATTTAAAATTCCACATCATATGACAAATCAGCATTTTATTATCATGCAAATGGTTTTTTTAATATTGTTAACTATTTTTCCTTATTTGCTACAGTTTGAAAAGTATTGGATTAAAATACTGAATTTGATAGTATAGAGAGTAAAATGCATCCTTAGTTACAGTACAGGGACTGTGAGTGGACTTTTCTCGAGTTCTGTGTGATATTTCATTGAATCTGAAATATGTGTGGATCCGAGATGCGAATGTTAAGGTGGATGTATACTAAGAGCAGGAAGGACGGAGTTGGAGATGAGGATATTCGTCTCCAAGTTGGGATAGCTCTTATAGGATAAGATTAGAGAAAACCTTTTATTATGGTTTGGCCATGTAGGACACAAATTGAGGGATGCACATGCTTAGAAGGATGGAGCAACTTGACATTGTATAGGATAAAATGTTGAACAGGAGACCAAAAAAAAAAAGACATGTTTGGAGGTTCTAAATGATGATATGAATTGTACTTGAAGAGAGGGTGGTGGAGGATAGGAATGACTGGGGGAGGATGACTCGTGTAGTCCACGTAACTGTTTCTATGTGTTGGTTTATTGTAGCCAACCCCAAATATATTGGGATTAAGGCTGTCGATTTAGTTTGGTTTGAATTGTTTAAACTGCTATTCTTAATCTCCTCTGGAAAGTGTTATGTGATACAAATATAATCATGTCATACTTTTTATTTGCCTTCTCATGTTAATCCTTGTTGAGCTGAAAATGATTGTAAGGTTCCTTTCATTTTTCTTTTTTAATATAGTAGATATAAGATATCTGGATAGCTTTAAATGGTTTTGTTTTCTGAATTGGGCTACATTTGTTTTCTTTTTGAAGACTTTATTATCCAACTAATCTTTTGTATTTTTTTTATATAAGTATACCTGAAAGATTTTTCACTTTATCGTCAACTTTCTCAGGCTGGCAACCCGGAATCCAAGAAGGTGCAGCTGACTGGGATGAAGATTGGGACAAGTTTGAAGATGAAGGTATGTGCCTGTTGGGCATTTGTATCTTTTGATGTCTGACTAAGTACTTGGTTAACCAGATTCAATAATGGATTTGGCATGTCCTTAACATAATTTTACTCATAAGGTGTAGTGTTATCTGTACACGATTTTGATGAATCATCACTTAATACTCCTTGTAGGATTCACATTTGTAAAGGAGCTCACTCTTGATGTGCAAAATGTCATAGCCCCTCCAAAACCAAAATCTTCTTCAGTTCAAAATGAAACAGCTTCTGCAACTGCTGCTGATGCTAACTCAGATAAGGTTCCTGATACCAGTGAAAAGATCCCTGAGAAAGACTTGGCAATTGACCAGAGTGAGGATGACCTTGCAAAAAGTCCATCTGAAAGTCAAGCTGTTACAACAGACAAACAATCTCAAGAATTCCGGGATTCCCATGTGGCAAGCAGTGATGCTGATGGTTCTCCCCATGCTCAGAAGGCAAGTGATGCTTATGAATCTCCCCATGCCAAGAAAACTGGTGATGCTGCTGGCTCACCTCTTGCTAAAGAATCCAGAAGGTGTGCTGTTTAGTTTGCAATTTTGTGTTGTTCTCCAGCTACTATTCTCTCTCTATTTTCTGCAAGCAATGAACCTCCAAATGGTTGTCCAGTAGGGACTTCTTTCTGTAAGTTTTTGATGTTTTGTTTAAGATGTCTTGACTAATTGGTGATTTACCTGTACAGTGGTCAGGGTGGTGACCAATCTTTATTTTCTGAGGACAAGAGTTTTGATGAACCTAGTTGGGGAAATTTTGATACTCAGTTTGCAGATCCAGTTTGGGGCTTTGACGGTGAAGATGGCAAGGTAAACGAACTCTTAATCTTGTAGCACTCATTCAGATTAGATTGCAGGTGCTTTTCTTTCTATTCAGCTTGGGTTTTCTTAGTTACTTATTTGTTTCAATTTTCTATGGTCAACAAAAAAAAAATTGTATTTGACTTATTATTGAAAATTTTTGTGTTGTCTTTTGGCCAAGACTGAGTAGTGTTCGACAATTTTTTAGTTTTATATCTCAGGACCTTTTAGTGTTAAATTAGTTTATCAAGGGAAACCTTACATTGTTTTATCGCTTTCCTTGGATGTTGAAGGTTTTTTTTTTGGGTCTTGATTTCAATATTTTTCCAAATAGATATTTGTTTCTTGAAAAAGGATTTGTAAGGAATGTACTGAGAATCACAAATTGGTCTAAAGAGAACTATTCTTGCAGGAGATGGATCTTGAGAGGCATGATGCTAACGCTATATTTGGTCTTGGTGACTTCAATATAAAGCCCATAAGAACACAGTCACACTCTGAAAACCTGTTCCCAGGGAAAGGCCCATTTACTTTTGCGGATTCTGTTCCGAGCACGCCTGCCTACACGGGTGACATTTTCCATGGGAAGAGCTCATCTATTTTTACAGAATCCGTTCCAAGCACCCCTGCTTATATGGATAACATGTTCAAGGGGAAGAGTTCATCCATATTTGCAGATTCCGTTCCAAGCACTCCTGCCTATGCGGATAACATGTTCAAGGGGAAGAATTCGTCCATATTTGCAGATTCTGTTCCAAGCACTCCCGCCTACTCAGATAACATGTTCAAGGGGAAGAGCTCTTCTATTTTTGCTGATTCTGTTCCAAGCACCCCTGCTTATCATTATGGGAACTCCCAACAGAGGTTTAGGGAAGGATCAGAGGATTACTCATTTGACACATTTTCTAGGTCTGATTCATTCAACATGCAAGACAGTGGATTTTTTCAATCCCCCTCCCTTGACAGGTTTGATTCCATTCGCAGCTCCAGAGAGTCTGATCAGGTTTATGGATTTCCCCCATTGAGGTTTGATTCTTTTAACACACATGATCAACCTGACACTGGGGCTCTTCAATCTCCAAGACATTCGCTAGCGAGGTTTGATTCGATGCAAAGCACTACAGGGTTTGACCATAGTCACGAGTTCCCATCATTTGATGATACCGATCCATTTGGGTCAACCGGGCCATTTAGGACGTCACTGGAGAGTCAGACCCCAAGGAGAGATTCTGATAATTGGAGTGCTTTTTAGTTAGTTATGAGTGCAATTAAATCGGGTGTTTCTCTTTATGATGTTAAGCCTTGTAGGTGAAGATTTTGGTCTCGTGTGTGGTGGCTTCGCCCTGATTCTTTGATTAGTATATAGCAACTGATAAGTGGTTGTGCCAATGTCTTTTTTTTCTTCCTCTGAAACTATATATGGTTGTTCATTTTCTGTCCCTTGGTCTTTCCTATTTTGTGTTTCTATGGACAGGTCTGGACTCGAGTAATATTCTTGTTTTCGAATAGTTAGTGATTATCATTGTATCCGATATGGAACCTAAAATTTGTAGAAGCTCGTTCTTCAAGCAGTGTTTTCGCTTTGGTTTTTTTTTTCTTTTGAACCCTTCCTTGCTTTCTTGCTTCCGCTTTATTTATGTTTGCTGAATGTTTGTGATGTAGTTGTGGATGATTTGGTGCCAATTGGTTTTGATCAGTTCCTCTTCTAAGCACTAGTTTCCATTTCCAGTAAAGCAAGCATGGTATTAACAGCAAGCAAGCAAAGCCCAAGCACCACCTGTTTCTATGTTGAGAGTTTGAGATGTTTGGTTTGGCTGCTTATGAAAATGTGATTGCATTACAGGAGGCAGCGTTTATCCAATTAATGTACCCTCACTTCACCTAGCCTGTGTGCCTCTTTATGGACGATACGAAACGATAAATAGAAGAGAATATTGACATTGTACATCCACATAACATTCTAGATTTTTAGTAGTCTAGAGTAGGATCATGCACCTCCACTACAGACAAGCCACTAGGTGTTTTTTTTTTTTTAAATAATCTTATTATGAAGCAAAATATATTATGTGGCTTACACTTGGTAACAATTCGCATAAATGTATATTAAGTCAGTACTCTCTTGGGTATTATAATTTAATCCTCATTCACTTGCTGAATTTGAAATTTCATCATCGACATACATGCCATAGGTAGCATTGAAATTGGTTCCTTAATGGATTCATCAAGTGGGACAGGTCAGGTGTCCAAATCCAATTATGCTCGATTATCATATGGGGACGATAACAACATCAACTTCCTCAACTGGCCTTCTGCTATTCCCAAAGTCGAATTCAATCAAAGCATTAAGGTCTAATAAAATACCAAATTCCTTTTCAAATCTTTCATAGATCCAACCTGAATCCAATGATTTTTACATTTGATGCAGTGCTAAATTGTTAAAAAAGAACGAAAGAAAGCAGTGCACAAAGCACAATGAAAAGTTATGAAATACACCAAATTTGGAAAGTTGATAACCTATAATAAATAATACATTGCATGTATGTGTCACCTTAAGCACTCTTAAAATGTAAATAAGGTGCATTAAACCTACATCGGATAAGAAATAAAAAGTCTTTGGACATATAAACAGGTGCACTGCATATCTCATCAGACAAGCGGTATTAGAGCCAACCTGTTACCATCTGATTTCACATCGAGCACCTCCACGAGTGAAGTAGGCAAGATGGACCAATTGTGACTCCACCTTGAACACTTTAGAGGCGGGATAGGCAGAAATGATCGAGAAGCCCATGAAGATGTTGTCCTAAGATTGGGTGGGGGAGAATGCCACACCAAACACTCTAAAGAAGTAGATATGACGCATTAATCTCACATATTATAAGAAAAGGAAGGTCTTTGGGCATATAAACGAGTGTGCTGCACATCTCATCAAGCATGTCTTTTAGGAAGAGGGTAATGACCCCATGACACGTGCATGCACATATACATAGTCAAGTTGTATTATTTTCTCCCCAAGTCAAAGTCAAATGCAATACTCATTATGAAATTTAACTGATAGTCTATGAACAACGGTTGTTAATATGGCCAAGTTGTATAAAAAATCCAATGTTTAACATCTCAATAATCCACTTTAATTGGTTATTTACATGCATACCACATACCAAGACAACCAAGTACTGAATTGAATTCCATATGACAATGAATCATCTAACATTTGCAACGCTTTTGAATATCCCTCATCCTACAACAAGCATCCATCAATGAACTATAATTTTCTTAATCAGGTCTGCAACCTATCTTCCATTAAGTTTGGCATGATTGCAGAACCCACTAGTTACAAAATTGGATATTGATGCTACCGGAAAATAACCATAGCCAAAGCACATCATTCATCAGTTCAATTGGTTCTTGCACACACCTTTTAGGTAAAACCCATGAATTAAGCAAAGCATAAATAAATAATGATTTTGAATCCAGCCTTCCCCAACCATCTGATTATAAACTCCTTTGCGTCCTCAACATTGTTCTGCTCACAAAATCCCAATATCCTGAAGTTCTAAGAAACATTTTCTAAAATCTCAATGTGTCAGCGTACGAGAGGCGAACCTTATGCTCTATTTCCTTCAAAAGGGTCTACCTAAGTTTCACCTTTTCTATTCTATAATAACCCTTTATCAAAGTATTATAAGCTTCCAAACAGGCTACACCTCCCTTCCTCTTGACTATCTCTAAAATCTCAAGGACTTTTGCTACATCCTATATGACCCACATTACAAAGAATTTTTAGCATCTGAGTCAAGGTGATGAAGCTCTTGTCTAACAACATGAGCTTGGACTGAATTTTCTTCTTTAGAGTAAGTAGATATCAAGCCATTACAAGTAACATCAGTTGGGTCCTGAATTTCTTTCATTAAGCTTCTTGCTTTCCCAAGTTTGCGATTCTTACATAAAGCATGAATCAAAGTGCTATAAATCATAGTGTTTGGTTTTACAGGTCTAGACTTGATGAGTTTCAAAAGCTTAAAAGTATTAGTAACTCTACTTTATTAGTTAAGAAAAGACCTTTCATCAAAATACCCCAAGTGTAATCATCATATTAAACACGTTGACATCATTTTCTTCCTATAAAAGTGCCTAGCCAAATCATTATCTTCCTTAACTAGAATGTCAAGTATTGAAAAAAATTCTTCAAAAAGGAGGTTTTTGTATAGGGTTCTTTGATGAAGAGAGGAAACATTGTAAACAGGTGAACAGAATATTATTGTGAAATGGCAGAGAAAAAGACTAGAGCAAACCTTGAAACATTGGGTGCAACGATAGGTAATGGTTGGTATTATTGAGAAGAAAATTAAGCAGTGGAAAGTTGCAGAGAGAATTTTAGAGAATAAGTTTGCTAAAAGTTTCAAAAGTCTCTTTTAAGAGTTGAAAGGACTCCTATTTATAGGCTTTTTAGAAAATGAGTTACAATATTTATATTTATAGTATAGTAGTTATTATGTTTTTAATAAGTATAATGATGGTTAACAGTTACTAAAGTATTTATGTTGAGAGTATGTTAGTTATGGTGAGTATGAATAAGAGTTCACCACTTGTTCTCAAAGAAAAGAAGAAGCACTCATGTTTCATAGAAAAGTTAAAGAGAAAAATTATTAACTACCTCCATGTTTGATCCACCAAGCCAAACTATCCAGAATATCCCAACAGTGAAACTAACCCAAGAACCCTGCCATATTGTGGGGTTATTTCTACTTTTTCTATTTTAGTGGAATAATATTAAGTGAAACTTCTACTATAAAATTCTTCCAGGTAGAGGCGTATTTCTATGAGAGCCTTGTTCCATGAATGACTTATTCCAAGAGAGAGTTATTCTGAACAAGAACTGTTCTGAATATTAGTTGTTCTGAACATGAGCTGTTATGAACGAGAGTTGTTCCGAGTAACAGTTGTTCTGAATAAGAATTGTTTTGAGTAACAACTATTTTGAACAATAGTTGTTCTAAACATTAGTTGTTCTTGAACAAGGTGTTTCCAAAGAAGAACATTTGGTAAACCAGTGTCAATAACAAAATATAGTTATTTCTTTTGGGTCATATTTACTATTTGAAAGCTCTTTGCTTGTAAAACAATTTTATTATTCTTTGAGAATGGATAATATAATGAATGACCAAAATCAAGTATCTATATTTTGTCCCTTGCATGAGAATTCTTAATAAAAGAAGTTCTCATGCAAGAGTAATGTAGTGAAAAATAAAAGATGAAATATTTTAAAAAAATGATATTATAATATAATCAAAGTAATCATAAGTAAAATTGATAAGTAATCGCAATAAAATATTGTTGTTCTTGTTTTAGTGCTCCGGCATGAAACATCTTTTGATTTGAAAAAAATTAAAAAGAGTTCCATGCATGAAAAAAATGTAAATCTTGCAAATAGAATGAAGCGAAAAAACATTAAAAGAAAAGAATTATGTGACCAGCTTATTAAAAAAAATGACGTTAAAAAAAATAAATGTATTAGTATAGTTTGTAAACGAAAAAGAAAAAAATGAAATACTACATTTTGTTGCACCTTAAAAATAAGGAGCAACAAGTTACTATTATTCCCCAAAAAATAGGGAATAGCATTTATCCACACTTTTAAGATGTATCATTACATTATTAGCTTTGTACTTTAGGCTAGATACTCTATCATTCTAAGAGAAAGTTTTTATATATATATATATATTGTGAAGATAATACCTTTATGCAAATTTTCGTAAGATTTAAAAAATAAAACTAATGCAAAACACTTTGTTGTATTTTCAATTCAATTTAAAAGATTTAAATAATAAAACCAAGCTAGCAGTGCGTAAATGTATATATTTTAAGTTGGCTTAATGTAAAAAATTATACGTATTGAGATTTTATCTTATTCATAAAAACTTATGCTAACACTATTTTCGTATATTAAAATAATGTGATACTGCCTCTTAAAAAAATACAATAAAACATTTCTATTTCCTATAAAAAAAAAGGAATAATAAGTTATTGTTACATTATCAACACATCCTTAAAAATAAGGAATTACAGGTTGGAATACTAAAAAAAAAATAATAAATCATATTTATTCCCTATAAAATAGGGAATAACTAGTTGTTGTTATGCCATAAAAAATAGGGAATAACATATTATTCTTATGTGAAAGAAAACGCAACACACGATTGCTACACCTTAAAATATAAGGCGTAATACACAGATGCTATGCCCTAAAAGATAAGGAGTAGTAGTTGCAATGTTTTTTTGACAAGTTGTCAAAATGTAAAGGGTTCTTTTTAAGTGGGCGACGAAATATTGCAAATTAGTAAAAAATGGTGTAATAGAAAGATACTTAAAGCCATACTTTTCAAAATATATTAAGTGTGGAGAATACCCAAGAATCCTATTAATCTTCTAAGGTTAACTCTACGATATTTATTACGTAGCACTTGTCATGCCAACTAACACTGCCATGAATAAATGTCGGTGCCAAAGAGTATTCTGTCAAAGTATTTTTGCTAAAGTACCTATGTTAAAGTATCTCTTTCAAGTTACCTGTATTAAAATACCTTTGTTGAAATACTTATGTCAAAATATCACTGCTAAAGTAACTTTGCTACAGTATTTATGTTAAGATACCTCTGTTAAGATATCTTTATTAAAATACTTGCATCATATGTTATTGTTCGAAAATAAATATCTATAATGTTTTAAATCTAAAAGCCAAATCAAGAACCTTCGTGACATCCCGGATCATCCAGGCTGGTCGGAGGTCTTGAACAAGGGTGACAAGAGTATCTTCATTTGGGGGCACGCCTAATGAGGCAGGCATTTCGTCGAGCAGTTCCTCGGCACTGCTGAAAAGGCCAAAAGAACAGGGCTTGCAGATGAAAGCAAGGTAGGTTGTATTGGAAGTGGGAGAAATTTGGCAGCTTTGAGGCCCATTGGAAGGTTTGTAAGGCTGCTTTTGCTGTTTTTTGGTCTAGTGTGAGATGGGCAATATGATTATGATTTGGGACGCCTAGATGAAGAAGATGAGGATGCAAGTATTGAATGAAAGCTGAACAATAATTTTAGATTAAGATGTGTTTCTATGGATGAATTAGCTGAAAGTCTCCAACTCCAAGGAAGCAGGAGCTTCGGCATAGGACTTACTTCAGCTCCGACGAGGCGTGTAAGGAAAGGTCTCTCACCTGCCTACACTGATCTGATCCTATTCCTAGCACAAGGAGGAAGGCAAGTTAGGTAACAAAGGAGGAGCCTTTATATTTGATCTTATATATATATATATATATATATACTTTTTATATTTTTTTCATCATACAAGTCATTGTGTTCCTTAAGCTTTCCAAATACAGACATTTAATCATCAACGTACAAAGTAACCACAGTAGTAGGAATACGAGTAGGAGTAGAAGTATATAATTTATTTTGAAATTTTAGATAAGTCGTAACAAACAACAATTGAGAAATGAAGCACTGAATCGAAATAATAACAAAGTCAAGGTTTTCCCACACAGACAATCTGTCGAACAGCTGAGACGCAGCAACCCCGATGTGCACCAAACTCCAGAATGCCAGTAACAAAAAGGACCATTACATTTTTAGATTGAAGAGTAAATGAAAAAGCTAATCCAAGTCCTTGACTACCTTAATCCCCATAGTATTAGCAGTCCCAATAATGGACTTACAAATACTCTCAAGGGACATGTATTGACAATAAGGATCCGATTGCTTAACCTTGGCAATCTCGTAAATATGTCGGACGGACAAGGTTGTGGCAATCACGTGGCCTGGTCGGCTACTTCCGGACTCAATGCCTGCTGCCTTTTTGAGGTACCATGTGACGGAGGGAGACTTGACGGTGAACTCGAAGGTGTTGTCTTTGAAGGCGGTTATGGTGACTGCCATGGGGGTGTCGGGCTTGTACTTCTGGGTTCGGGCGTTGAAGTCCTTGCAGAAGGCCATCAGATTAAGGCGGTACTGGCCCAGGGCTGGACCTACAGGGGGTGCGGGACGTGCTCCTCCCGCAGGCACCGTCAGCCTGATGGTGGCGGCCACTGGGCGCCTAGTTAGGATTTCTTTCAGGGTGGACATGCCTTTGCAGCCTTTTGCGTACCTCAACCTTAACCTTATTGTTTTGTTTTAAAAGATGTTGGGCAAATGGAAAATACAAATACTACTAGGTTACCGGTTACTAATGACTTAATTAGTTAGTAGTAAAATAGTAAAAAACAGCAAATAGAAAGAATATTACTTGAGTTAGGAAGGAGCTGGTGATTGGGCTGGGCTGGGCTGGGCTATTAGGTTTTAATTTAAATGCTTGAAGAAGAATAAAAGAAAAAGACGAAGAAAAAGAAAAAGAAGAATAAGGCGTTCAATTAAGCTTTTATTCAAGTATCCTAGTAAAGTAATTTGATTCTTTGCAGCCTCTGCACCCCAACCCAATTTGAAGAAGAGGGCGAAGCAATTTAAACATAACCAACAGCAATAACAAAAACAAAAGAGAACAGAAGAGAAGATGTTGCAGAGTAACACATTCAGCAGGAAGACCAAGGCGGGCAGAATTAAGAAGGTTTGTAGTTGGTACTCCTCTCTTTTTTAATTTTTATTTATTAAACATAAAATGAAAAAAAAAAAAAAAGTTAAAACCCTAGCTAAGTAACTAAGACATTTATCTTGGTTCATGAAGATTATGATGATGATGGAGTGTATTTGATTTGTTTCTGGCATCAGGAAGTCAGAGAAATATATCTGAGAGACGACATCTACTGCGGAGCTTCTGCTTGCAAAATATGTGACACATCCACTTCCACTTCCACTTCGCGTGCTCCTTTGGATGCTGCTTCTCCCCTTCTCATTCTTGATACCAATGTCCTTCTTCATCAGGTTTCTTTCTTTCTTTCTTTCTCCTTTGTTCTTCTTTGGCTTTCATATAATTATACCAATTCTTTCATTACCATTATCCTGCTTATTCTTATTATTGATTGATGGCGTAAGATCGACTTGCTGGAGAACCCTGCAATTGACAACGCTGTACTACTATCCGTGGTGCTTGATGAGGTTAAGAACAAGAACATGGCCGTTTACAATAGAATTAGAGCTCTCTCCACCAATCCTCTCCGCAAATTCTATGTTTTCAGTAATCAGTTCCATAAGTTGGTTTTCTTATTGCTCTTCATTCAATTCCTATCAAATTCTCTTCATTTCACTTACTACGGCTAATAAAATGCTTTTATTTGCAACATCTTATTTCCACATTTTCTTTCTTCCTTATTTTCTTTTAACAGGGATACATTTGTAAAGCGCATGGAGGGTGAAACTCCAAACGATTACAATGATAGAGGTTAGCTTTACTCTTTTTTTTTTTTCTCTCTAATCATTTTCTTCTGAAATTCAACTTGTTTAACAACATCCAATTTTGTGTCAGCAATTCGTGTCGCTACTCGATGGTATCAAACCCATCTTGGTGCTGCAACACCCGTTTTGCTTATAACCAATGACAAAGACAACAAGAGGAGGGCTAGCGAAGAAGGCATTTCTGCTGACACAAGTATGCATACATTACTTGCATTGACACGTCCCTCAAGTTCATATTTTATATGTTGAGCTACTGCTGCTAATCTATTATGATCTCTATTCGCAAATTATTGAAATTATTCATGCGTGAAGCTTACTGTTCAATGGTCAACATCTTTCAGTTCAGTCCTATGTAAAGTCATTGGGTGAACCGGAGTTGCTTGACCTGCTTGTTCATCCAGCATCTGAATCTGAAGATGTTGTCATGGAGCAAGTTGAAGATTTGAGACCTTCCAAGAGACAAGTTGTTTATCAAGAGGTACGTTTGCTTATGCTGTTTGCCACTATTAATTGAATGAATTTGGTCCTGTATGATTTATTCTTTTCTTTGTTCAGCATAAACCCATGTCTGAGATTACTTTGGGTTTGCATCGTGGAATATACCATCAAGGAAAGCTTCGTGTTAATCGTTACAATCCATTTCAAGCATATGTTGGAAGTGAGAGCATAGGTGATGAAATAATTATATATGGACGTCAAAACATGAATAGAGCTTTTGATGGTGATATAGTAGCTGTTGAACTTCTGCCCCAAGATCAGTGGCATGAGGAGAAGAACTTATCCATTGCAGATGAAGGTATTGAGGTTTTTGTGTTTTCTAGCTTCCTTGGAAAAATTTAATGCTTTTCATGTTTATAAATAATTACGTAGTTTGTTGCCACTACACTTTAATGTTATAAAAATGTGCTTACATGTTTGCATTCTAAGACAATGCTTAGTATCTTTATTGGTTCCTTAGTAAATCAATACTTTTATCATGTCTTCCTTGCATAATGGTACAAATACTAAACAAACTGCGGTCACTTTCACATGCATGTGTTGAATTTCTTATCATGTTTCCTCTTCCCTTGCAGAGGATGGGGAAGAAGATGATGTTCATTTAGCTCCAAGTAGTACTGATGATGCCCCTAGAACTACGAATCTGGTATCAGGTTCTGCCACTGAAATGAATTCCACTCCATCTCATCCATCTGGCTGCGTTGTTGGTATTATAAAGCGGAACTGGCATTCGTAAGTTATCTTTCTACCATAATAAACATAATGCTTTTGTATCTGTTCTTTTGCTGGTGCATACCATATAACTGTCTCCTCAACCAGGTTATGACTTAAATATGAGTGATTGTCACTTGCATTCTATCTTTTATTTCAGCTGTTCAAGTTTTATTTTTGTGCATTTCTATCAGCGTGTTAAAGTTTTATCTTAAACGAAGCTTTTTCAAATAGTAGAATTTTAGAGATATTCTTCATATATCCTATTGTGTGAATTCATGTGTTAAACTGTTAATTTTGTGGATTCAGTGTCTGCTATTCGAATCAAACATGCTTAAAATGCCATTTTCTTCATTCTGCCCACTTAATGATGTTGACTATTTCTTGCTGTTTGCTTATGGTCTAAATGATCACTTGCAGTTATTGTGGGTCTTTAGAGCCAATGCCTATGCCTGCTGGTACTGGAAGCTTTATTTCTGCCTTATTTGTCTCCAAAGACCGCAGAATTCCTAAGATTCGGATTCAAACCCGACAGCTTGAGAATCTTTTGGATAAGAGGATAATTGTGGCAGTTGATTCTTGGGACCGTCAATCTCGGTATCCTTCTGGTCATTATGTACGGGTCATAGGAGAAATAGGTGATGGAGACACTGAGAGTGAGGTATGTGACAAAAACTTCTCTTCTCTCTCTCTCTCTCTCTCTCCATTCATGTCCTGGTAATTACTGCGACTAGTAATACTTCTGTACTGCATTACAGGTGGTGTTGATAGAGAATGATATAAACTCAAGGCCCTTTTCTGCCCAAGTTTTGGCTTGCTTGCCACCATTGCCATGGTCTGTGTCTACTGAAGATCTGACCAATTCCCTCCGGCTGGATTTGCGATCTTTGCGTGTCTTTAGCGTCGATCCCCCTGGTCTGTATTTTTAATGGACTGTAGTGAATTATGTATTTTGCAAATGCCATACAGATAGACATTCTTCTTGCTTGTGCAGGCTGCAAGGACATTGATGATGCACTTCACTGTACGGCTCTTCTGAATGGAAACTACGAAGTTGGAGTTCGTATCCTACTCCTATATAGTTTGACTATTTAACCTTTTTATGAAACCAGACTTACATTTTATGTGAAGGAATGAATAGTGTTAACATGGATGCGTCTTTTACGAATTACTTTTTTATGAAGTTTTTGGATTTGGGGGAAAGTTTTTATTCAGTTATTACAAATAAAAATGTGTACAAGAGATTCTCATGAGCTGCTCTGAAATCTCAATATCTCTTCCTACTTATGTAAGAATATTGATGTGCTTTTTTTACTACTTAGTATGTTAATTTATTTTTCAGTTTTTTAAATTGCTTCTATGGCGCCTTTTTCTATCTCTATGGTGCATCTCCTATCATCTCTTAAACACATAATCTTTTGTATAATGAATAGAGGTAACCACTAACCAGAAAGATGGTACCCTCCATGTATCTGTTGTTTCTAATCAATCACCATGGAAGGCTGTGCTTTGTGAAAATTGGGACATATTTGCAACAATTACAGTTTCCTTATGTTAGGCTTTTGTGTATTTAAAATTTCTTGATGTGGTTGAATGTTCTTCTTTAATAATATCTGATCAGACATTGCTGATGTAACAAATTTTGTTCACCCTGGCACCCCACTGGATGATGAAGCTTCTCAGAGGGGCACATCTGTTTATCTTGTTGATCGCCGAATTGACATGCTTCCTAAACCTCTGACAGAAGGTCATTTCTGTATTTCCTTTTCCCCTTCTAAATCTGTTTTAGAGTTGCATGTGATAACTTATAAAAAGGTTTGTTGGATTCTATACTTGATTTTTCAATTCTTTAGCTGATACTAAATTATTAATGATCATTATTTGCAGATATATGTTCACTTAGAGCTGATGTAGAAAGGCTAGCGTTCTCAGTTATTTGGGTATGTGCTACTAAATATATTCACATGGTGCTAAGGTAAGGTTTCTATATTCTTTTCCAATAAATAACAACTTACCTTTAAATCAATTCCAGGAAATGACGCCTGAAGCGGAGATTATCTCAACAAGATACACAAAAAGTGTTATCAAATCATGTGCGGCATTGTCTTATGTTGAAGCCCAGGCTAGGATGGATGATAGGTGCTTTAATATAGCCTTTTGACTCCACCCTTATCTGATACATGGAGCTATGTTTTCTTCTTCTTGTTTTAGTGTTGTGATTGATTGTCTTTGCCATAATACCAAGCATGGCTTCCATTAGATTTCTTTAGTAGTTTCTTGCCATATCGATTTTTTTCATGTTGTTTCAACACTTTTACATTTCTAATCATTCTTGAGTGCTCATGGCCTACAAGGTAACAATCTTGCCTGACTTGCTACTTTTAGTATATTGTCAATGGATATGGCTCATTTAAAAGTTTGGTGTGACTCCAGTTGGACTCAGGGATGGTTAGTTGCCGAAGGGAGTTCACATGTTGTACTCAAACTTCAGACTATGAATTAATATACATGATCCCGGTATTTTGCAGTTAGTTCTTGGTGAATAGGCCTATTAAGTAAGGTAAATAACATACATTTATTGAGAAGAGATTGAGTTGGAGTTAGTGTTAACTTGCTGGATTGGTTGAAAATCCTTTTAAGCTAAATGGTTATGATCTCACTTTGAAATTTTGTTCTACGGAGCCATGACTTGTTATCTTTCTTTTTGTTCTGAACATTGAAATACCTTACTGATGTAGTTGCATCAGTATGCAAATAACTTTGATTCCATAGGAAAAATTAGCCATGGTATTTAACTCTAATTTCTTCACCAACTAAACAATTGCTGTAAGTAAACTTGTGAAGCAGCAATAACCACCGGAGAGAAAAAAAGATCATTCCCTTTAGGATGTTAAGTTTGGATCTTAAAAGCTGTTGATTTACTTGTTTGCCAGAGAGCTTCTATTATTTGGGTACAAATGTTGGTTTCTACGGTTCTAGGTTTGTTAGAGGTTGATAGCTGTCTAAGTTGCTCAACTGTTATTTGCTATTGCTATTCGTTTCTATGGTTGTTTTGGTAAAAGTATGATCTATTATCCACCTAGTTTACTTATTCTCATATGCTTCAAATATTCAGAGCAAAAGAACTTTTGCCATTTCATTTCTTGGTTAGTTGGTCAAAAAAAAAATGTGAATGCAATCTGTGAAAAATTCGTTTAAGACATTCATGTATTTTCTTTCTGTTTCTTACTTAATAATATATACTTTTCACTTATATCCGACTGTGGATATCTGGTTTCTTAGGACCTAGTAGAATGAAGTCTCAAGTTTTATCTGGCATCTGAGCATTTTAATTGTTTGTTTTTGTACTTTTGCAGTCGATTGATGGACCCATTAACTACAGATTTGAGAAATATGAATGCTTTGGCTAAGGTATCCTATCAAAGAGCCTGTTTCTACTACTCATAATTGTAATATACCTTGGTTAATTGGACTTCAATTTAGATTCCGCCATGTTTATCGTCATGTATGCAACTGCAGATAATGAGGCAGAGACGTATCGACAGAGGAGCCTTAACTCTTGCTTCTGCTGAAGTCAAATTTCAAATTGATACTGAGACTCATGATCCTCTTGATATTGGTCTGTTGCCTGATGTTATTATTTTATGCTTAATCTGGAACATAAATCAAGATATTTTAAATTCAATTGAAAGAAGGGGAAAAAAAAAAAAAACCTTTAAAATGGTTTTGAGATCCCAAAATCCAGAAATAATATGTGTTTCACATTTGCTTATGCTTTGATTTTTGTTTGATGTCTGAGTTATTCATTCAGGCATGTATCAGATTCAAGAAGCAAACCAAATGGTTGAAGAATTTATGCTTGCTGCCAATGTTTCTGTTGCCAAACAAATCCGTGATTGTTTTCCTTCCTGTTCACTTCTAAGGTAAACTTTTCTTTTACGTAGGACATTTGCCATGTCAACTTTGTTTGTGGGACTTGCATTTCTTCTGTACTTTTGCTTTCATTCACTGGTTAATGTTGGCTTGTGGTTATGATTTAACTACATGGTTTATCTCAGAAAAAATGATTTTCTGTAAATGCCAGCTGAATTTCTAGCTGGTTGATGATCCTGTGTAAATATATATCACTGGAATTATATCGTGGGATTAATAAGATTGCATGTTAGTATATTTAATATGAATCACTTTGTCGGCGATATTGTTAAATCATAAAATAAGCATTAAAGGTGATTGCGAATATTGTACAGCATGTGATCTCTTAAACAATCCATTGTATTTTTTAAGCTGGAAATGCTGGGAATTTAGTTTACCGTCTAGTACAGGTACCTTTTATGGAAAAGTCCAGAGTTGTGGATTTTTCTTGATAATAAAATTGATGTTGTTTGACACCTTGTCTCTCTGAACATTATTTTTGGGTTCAGGCGTCATCCAACTCCTACCAGAGAGATGCTTGAGCCTTTGTTGTGCACTGCTGCTGCCATTGGGCTTGATTTGGATGTTTCATCATCAAAGGCATTAGCTGACTCACTTGACCGTGCTGTGGTAAGGTTCCTTTTCATCATATATTGTCTGATAGCACAGCTGATGTATCACGTCAGATGGCTTCTTTTCGTGGAGGTTGCTTTGTCCAATTTCTAGCTTGTGGGGCTTCTAATTTTTTTTTTTTTAAATCTTTGTTACTGGGTCATGTATTTGTTTGGCCCCTCTTGCATAGTTGATTTCTTACTTTTGGGAAGAATGTCTTGCAGCGTGATGATCCTTACTTTAACAAGTTGATTCGGATACTAGCAACTAGGTGTATGACACAGGTAAAGTTAGTGAGAAATTATTTCAATCTCCAGATAATTTTTGCAGAAGCATATTTTAACTTGTACTAATTTGCCTTGGATTTCAAATTAGGCTGTTTATTTCTGTAGTGGGGATCTCAGCCCTCCAGAATATCATCATTATGGGCTTGCTGCGCCCCTATATACTCATTTTACTTCTCCTATTAGGAGATATGCAGGTTTGTGAGTAGAAATTTGTTTGCTGCTTTTCTTTCTTTCTTTCTTTCTTTCTTTTTTTTTTTTTTTTTTTTTCTTGCTGAATATTTACTTGATGATACTATGAATTGAGTATGCAATTTTCTCCTCTTTGCAGATGTGATTGTGCACAGGTTGCTTGCTGCGTCTCTAGGGATTGAGAAGCTTCCATCAGTTTTCCAGGACAGAACCCAACTCACTAGTATTGCTGATAGTAAGTGTTGTGTTCTTTCCTAATATTTGTGGGCTACATGGTTGAGTTGTGTACCCATGATAGCATGGCTTGTAGTGCATCTATCTACCTGTTTGTTTTAACATGGCTGAAAATCATATTCACCCACTTGACGATAGAAATGAAACTCGTACTCTCACATTTCAGATCTGAATTATCGACATAGGAATGCCCAAATGGCAAGCAGGGCCTCTGTGGAGCTCCATACTCTCATTTACTTCAGAAAACGGTACGTTCCTTAGCCTCTCCCATTGATTCAAAACACGCTTGTGTAGACCAGCATGCACAACCGCACATGCACCAAAATTTATTAAAAGTTTTGTTTGTTTTGAATTTTTCTGTTGCAGGCCGACTGACACAGAAGCCAGAATAATTAAGATAAGATCCAACGGGTTCATCGTGTTTGTGCCCAAGTATGACCTTGGATCTTATGCTGGATTATTTATATTTATTGCTTCTCTCTCTCTCTCTAAGTATGTGCTTTTATTTTGCGAAGAAGCTATTGTCGAGTGCAAAAAATTAACATGAATATGATATAATGAACAGATATGGTATAGAAGGACCGGTGTACTTGACAACAAGAGGAGAGAAGGGAAGCGGGCAGTGGCATGTGGATGAGCAGCAACAGAAGATTGTAAAGATGGACAATAATAAAAGCTTTTCTTACAGTGTACTGCAAACAGTGAGGATTCACATGGAGGTTGTGGAACCTCAACCCAACCGCCCAAAACTGCAGCTTACTCTTATTAGCTAGAAGGAAGATAATCACACGGAAAAGGATTAGCTTTTTATTTGCTTAGGGCAGACAGAGAGTTTATAATTTATCTTATATTTATATGTTGTGGTAATTGAAGTTGCTGACCTTTGGTTTGGATGATATTATTGTTACTATTGTACTCTAAAGTATGTGTGGAGTGGAGTTTGGGATTGGTATTGAAAATTTAACAGCGGAGTGAGACGGAGGGTGAGACAGAACAATCTAAGAAAAGGACAAAAGTGGTTTGTAATATCCGCTTTCTTCCCGCTTGATTGTCATACTGAGGGGGGTGCTATTATATTATATAACCCAACACTGCAATAATTAAGGAGCCGTGGCGGAGACATCAGTAAGTGGAATGGAGTGGTAATCAATCCATCTCATATCTCTGCTCTGCTCTGCTCTGCTCTTGGAAGTTTGATTGACATTTGACATAGACAAATATCTGTTCCTGTTCCTACCACACTTCAGACATCATTTCCTTTCCAAAATATATATTTATATTTGATGTTGCAAAAATTAAAAAAGAAAAAACTCGTACGAGACAACGAGACCAGGTCGATAGGCATTGATTATTTGATTTTATGCATTTATCCACGAGGCGGGTTGCCTGCCTGCCATGATTCCTTTCTTTATGGAACATGTGGGGCCGAAAAACTGGAAAGAAATAAAATGTCCTAAATTAACGGCCCAAAAATTCATCTCCCTTTTCCTTTGCTTTGATTTCACTTGAATGATTCCTCAATGTGGGTCACATGGCATGGGCAACTGGAGAACGCCATTAACCCTTTTAAGTTCCCACATTTTACCATCATGCCATCGCCGGCAATCTCGCCAGCAATCTCACCGATTACAATCCATCAATCAAACACAATTCTGATTTTCATTTTCCATGCTCAATTGTAGTATTATGCCGTGAAACGCAATGCAGTACAAAGAAAATAATTATATATATACAGATGTACACATAATTTTGCAAATTTCCATTATGAATTATCTATTTTTTTTTTCTTGTTTTGTTATTTCCAAATTTAATGTGTACATCATATATATTATTCATCACTAGCTAAATTCATTATTAATAAGTAATACAAGTAGTAGTAGTAATTATGATGGATCATGCATTTGCATCAATGCATGATGATGAAGATGGCCCTTGAAGAGTGAAGAGGCTTCACCACTCTGTCCTTTCTCACCGTGCTTCTATTAACTTATTAACAAATTAAAATTACACCCAGAAGTGGATGAAAAGTAAAATAAAATACAGGTCTTGATTTAATATTTAAGATTGAATTTGGCTTGCCTTAATTTATTTTTTAATTATATAATATATATTAATTTTATACTTATATATTATGTAATTTATATAACATAACGAATAAATATAAATAACATTTTATTATAAATATTAAAAGTATTCAAGTTAATTGTATTTTAAAATTTAATAATAAAAGAAAAATAAAATTTTTTTAAAAATAATATAAATTTATTTAAATTATTTATTCACAAATATAAATAAATTAAATAAAATTTAACTTAAATTATTAAATTAAATTAACTTGTCATATTTTTAAAAAGTATTTATTATAGGGAGCAATTGCTATAAACCTTGGACTATAATTGTAATTCCCACTCCCAATAGTCCAAAGGAAAAGAAACGAAAAACAACAAGCACGCCTTCTTCACCTCCCCATAATTATTTTTTCCCTCCTCCGTCAGAAATCCAACACGGACGACAAATAAATAAAATCCTATTTTTATTAAATTAAATTATTAAAAAAAAAAAAAAAAAGAGAAAAGAAGAAAGACAACGACAAGCACGAGTCAGAAATCTCGACCAGAGTTGAGCAGAGCCGCCTTGCCCCTTTCAAGAACAAGCTCCTTCCTTCTTTCCTGCGTAACCCATTTCCCATCTACATTACCATCCCCACCCCATTAGGCCTCACCCACTCCGATCTCCATCCATGGCTGCAGCCCTTGAGTGCTGGTCCAGCCGACCCACCTCCGACGACGACATGGTGGAGCAGGTTCTGATGAGGACCAACGGCCGATCCGAGGAGACCTCTTCCTCTTCGTCCTCTGCTTCTGCTTCTTCTTCCTCTGCCAAACTTGAAGCGCCATCCACTATGCACAAACGGTTTCAGAGGTTGAGCAGGAACGTCGCCGAGGCCATCGCCTCTCTCAAGAACTCTCTCAACATCGACACCTCCTCCCCTCGTGATCAGTCTTCTCCTGCTTCTTCTGTCCATTCTGCTTCCTCCAAGGCCGAGGTTTGCCGGAAAGTGGTCTGGGGTACCGTTATACGGAACTTGACTCAGCTTTATCCTGGGAGTCAGTTACCTGAGAAGCTTGTCTCCAATATTCGGAAGCATTATGATTCCTTGCCTCTCAGGTCGCTTTGCCTTGCCTTTCTTTGTTCATCATACTCATTTTATGTTACTCTGAAAATTGCAAGAACGAGCAACAGAAATTTAAAAGCAGTTTCCTTTTAGGATTAACTAAACTTAAATCAACTCTGAAGCATGGGTTTCGTTTTTCTTGGCGTTTAAACAGTGTGATACTTTGGTTTCTCATTATTTCATTATTATTATTATTTCTTAAAACGTTTAAAAATGGCCTTGCCTCAGTTATTGCTAAAACTTTCCTATTTCTTCTCCTTCAATTTTGCATTTATTTTTTCTAACTATTTTTGGTTGTTATATTGACAGTTATGCACAGGCGGGATTTGATATGAAAGAAGTGTTTCTTCATATAAAATTGATAGAGCAGTTAACAGGGGATGATCACCCTGCTATATTTATTCAGCAAGCGTCTGATGATGAGGTACAAGGTTCTGTTTTTAAGCTCACATTTGCTTGTAACTCTTCCTTTTCTTGGTCTGCCATGTCTGGTGCCCTTGATACTGCTTCCATTTGTTGCAAGAAGATACAGATATTTGAGAAGAAAGGGTTAACCCTTGGAATTATTCTCTTCTTGGTTCAAACCGCCCAAGACAAGTTTTTTAAATCCCACGTCGAGAATGCCCTCAAGTCTGCTATCAAGAAGCCCAAGACAACCACTGTGAAGTTACCATTTGGACTTTGTGGGTGTCAGGAGGAGAGTACTAAAGGGAGAGACTTTGGGGAAATTGAAGAAGACCCAATTGAGCTAACTCACAGAAATGGGATTGAAAATCCCAATGCAAAGATTCAGCTTCAAATGCCTCTTCCCACTTCATCTTTTGTTGTATTGGTTGATGAATGGCAAACCATCCAATCAGGTGGGGACGAGATTGGAAAATGGCTATTTAACTCTGACAATCTTGAATTTGTTGATGAGATTGCACCCAACTCTTTTAAAGGTGTTTACAAGGGTAAACGTGTTGGAATTGAAAAGCTCAAAGGATGCGACAAGGGGAATTCTTATGAGTTTGAACTTCGAAAAGATCTCTTAGAGCTTATGACTTGTGGGCATAGGAACATTTTGCAATTCTATGGTGTCTGTGTTGATGAAAATAATGGGTTGTGTGTTGTGACCAAGTTGATGGAAGGTGGATCGGTCCATGATTTGATGTTAAAGAACAAGAAGCTTCAGATTAAGGAGATAATGAGAATTGCTGCTGATGTGGCAGAAGGAGTCAAGTTTATGAACGATCATGGTGTTGCATACAGAGACCTCAACACACAGAGGATTCTGCTAGATAAGCATGGTAATGCATGCTTGGCGGACATGGGTATAGTCACTGCTTGCAAGAGTGTTAGCGATGCAATGGAGTATGAAACTGATGGTTACCGTTGGCTTGCGCCTGAGGTTTGCATCACCTTACTGTTCTTTGAATTAGTGTCATTATGCCTCTTCAACATTGGAGATAACCTCATCCGTCCCCTCTCCCAAGCTCACAAACTCTATTCCCAACGTTGGTCATAACTGATAACTATCATGCCCGGTCAACTTCACCAATCACACTCCATCTATAATAAAATCAATTCACCTAAGTAAACCTCTTCAACAGTTGATTTATCACTTATATGGGCAATCCACATTGATTTTTTTTCTTTTTTGTGTTTATGTAATTTTCTTAAGGTTCAATGTATGTGGGTACAACTCTTAACTATCAATCTAATCTTGCTAAAAGAGACTTTATGTCACCTATTAAACATCATTGTTTGGGCATGCGTAACACGTCCTAATGATTGATTTTGCTTTACACTTCAATGCGGTGTTTCCCTTTATTTATGCTCTACTTTATTCTCAATTAAAAAAGCATCAATACTGTTGAAGTGCCACATTTACCAAATTGTCTAACTGTGGAGCCTGCATATTGGAACTTTTTAACTTTAGCGTGATTACAGTCCTTTTCTGTACCTAATGCTAAATGCCACTGGTGACTACCTCTTTGCCTGATTGATATTTGATATTATGAATATCTTTGAAGCAAAACTAGAGGAAATAAGTCACGATTTATTCTATATATTTCAGTGACCATATAGTGATGCCATATTTTATTGTTTCCTTTTTTTATTTTGGGCATGCGTCGCACCATACTGGAAGGGTTCTGTTGGTGAAAATTTGTTTCAACTTTGAGTGATTGGTTCTCGTTCTACCTGCAAGTTATGTCTCTTCACTGTTGTGAGATGTCTGTCGCTTATGCTTATTTGGATACCAAATTTCAATAATTAATTACTTCTAGCTGTTGATATTTTGATGTAAAGTAAAATGATAATAGAACTGTGAAGAGTTTCATTGCATTTTGTCATGATTTGACTTGCTAATATGTGCATTATCTTTTTTTCTTTTCATATTCCAATTCTGTATAACTTGCTGGAGCTGATCATTTCTTGGCCGTAACATTTTTTGGTGCAGATCATTGCTGGGGACCCAGAGAATGTTACTGAGACGTGGATGAGTAATTCCTATAGTTTTGGGATGGTGATTTGGGAGATGGTAACAGGTGAGGCAGCCTATTCTGCATGTTCACCGGTGCAAGCAGCAGTAGGAATAGCTGCTTGTGGCCTAAGGCCTGACATCCCTAAAGACTGCCCGCAAATTCTCAAATCTCTTATGATTAGGTGCTGGAATAGTTGTCCATCAAAGCGACCGCACTTTTCTGAAATTTTATCTCTGTTACTGCGGACCAATTATAGGTAAAATATACTTAAAAATAATTCATAAAATGTAATCCATCCATGCTGAAATTCTGTTACAGGAGGCTTCATATGATGTCTCGTTACCATGCATGAGTGTAGATTTAGGAGTTCCTATAGCAGAAAAGAAGATATAACTAATTCTCTTCTCAATCTAAGTATATCTTACTTTCATTTTTGCACCATTTCAAATCAATATTTTTCATCTGGCAGCCAAAGAAGAAAATTAAAGAAGAAAAATTAAGAAGAAAAAACACGCGTCATTACTGATTCCATGGAATGTCTTGCAATACTATGCATGTTACATGTGAGCATTTATGATGGACTTGTGAGTGGTGGGAATATTTAAATAAGTTTTGCTTGCATATTTTATGACTAGATGTTTTTGTTGGTTGCAAAAGACTATGATTAATTGATTGAAAATGGGGAAAAGCAGGAGGAAAGAAGATCTTCTAAGCCCTTTCTGTGTCTACTGTTTTTGAGCGAAACAAGGAATAATTTACATCTTAAAGTTCTCTTTTGTCGCTGTGGTGGCTGGTTGAGGGACCAAAAAGTGGTCATCTTGTCTCTCTTTGTTTTTCGTCTCAGAAAGGGTGACAATCATCAACTACCCCAATGTTTCCACTTATTGGTAAACTAATAGTGTGGAATTCCACTTGTAATTGGCTATAGTTACCTGCATCTGTCAATGATTTGGGATGATTAATAAAAATAATAATACCACCAAAAAAAAAAAAAAAAGAAAGGTTCTTCATAACAAACCTGGGTCAGGTTGAAGCATTTTTGACCGTCTCATGTGCTCGTTAGCATTGTTGGAATTTACTTTGATGGATGGTGAGGATCCTGTTGTGTTGTGTACGTCTCTTCAAGTACTCTGCTAAATTCGAGTTCATATGTCATCACCGGTTGCGAAGAAGATTGAGCTGATGTCTTTGTCTAGTTTGAGTATTATCATATTAAGTAAAGCGTGATTGCCTTATCTATTTGTTCTCCCCGTGTCTATCCAATAAGAAATAAGGCCAGGGTGGATGTATTTGTTTTTCATTATCTTCAGTCTAGATAATTTCGTATTCATTCTAATGCCTCTCATTGTTGTTCATCTAACGTGATTATTGATTGAGGTTCTGAGAAAAGATGCCAGTGAACAAAGCTATATTCTTCAAACCAGTTTATGCCATAATATTATGCCATAATAATAATAATAAGAAAAAACCTTAAGCTAAAAGTTAATGTTTTTTGTTTATGGGTTTGGGTTGAGGAATTGCAGGGTAGCCATTTAGGTATGAGCCACCTTGAATTGATTCTTTGCTTCCACTGCATAAAGAGCAGAGCTGCACAAAACAAATAGAAGAACTTAGCACTAAAACGATCAAATAAAAAATAAATAAAAAAAAAAGGAAGGTTGTTGGAGGCTGGAGTCAGAAATCAATCGAGAAAATGTTGCATAGCAACAGTGCTTCCGGCTAGAAGAAGACCAAGGCCGGAAAAGTGAAGGGGTCTTATGAAATTAAAAACCCTAATCCTTTATTTAGATTTTGAAAGTTTTGCTGACTTGGGAGGCAATCCACGTGTAACTTCCTTTTATTTTTTCCCTTACATTCTGCCAGCCATTGTCTTGCTTTTATATTTTATTAAAAATTAAAAAAAAAAACTTTAATTTGTTTATGTGGATGGAAAAGAACAAACCTGCACGTTGTTTTATGTTTTTCCAAATTCTCTTATTCTATTTTTTTAATTTCAAATACTTGCTCCTTTTCTTTTTTTTCTTTTAACTTAGACCTATCAATTTTAATCTTGGTCTAGAAAAATGATAAATAACTTAAGTTCAAATTCATCTTATTTCGATTTGATTAGAATAAGTTAACAATTTGAAATTGATTAATCTGAATTTGAATAACAATTCGAATCCGAAATAATTCAGATTTAAAATGGTCTGAATTGGGATAACTTGAACCCAAATTGATTTAAATAATTAGCCTACAATAATCGAAATCTAAAACCCGATAAATCTAAGTATTAAATTTAATTGACTTGACTTGAGTGTTAAAAGTCGAACCTAATTAACTCAAATGTTAAACCTGATTGATCCAAACTTAAGATGATATGAAACTGAGATAGTTCGAACCAAAATTGATACGAAACTGTAACAATCCAAGCCTAAAAAATGAATTAAAAATTTAAAATCTGAAATAACTTAACTTGAATGAGCCTTATTCAAAATCAACCCAACCGCTCAATTGACAAATCAAGTTTAAATATTTACTTTTTATTATTTTATTTACTTTTTTTTTATCTTTCTTTTTGTTTTACTAAGCATTATTCTTATTCAATGTGATCGGTAGATATGTTATAATTGATGACATCTATTAGGTACAAAATAATATGATTTAGATTGAAAATTGTATGCCTTAAAAGTGTTGGCAAATTTTTCACTAAATATTATTTTAGCATATTGTTTATCTATAATTTTTGCATTGTAAATGCGATTCTTTATTAATAAATTTAACGTTAGATAAATTTTTTTTAGAAACTTGATTTTAAGTTTTATCATTACTTCTAATTTTATTTAATTATTCAACTTATTTATAATTTAAACTAATATATATTTATTATCAATATAAAATATACTAAAATAAAAAAATTATCAGCGGTGTAACGCGGGTCTTCCAGCGACATTTAATTGATTGGGGGAGCAAAAATACAGCTTTCAAAGCATCTGATGTGATGTGATACTTTCCTATACTCGTTTTCGCCATTGTATCATTTTCAATACTAATGTTGTCGTTCTTCACCAGTGGGTTATTTTTCGATAGCAAACTAATTTGAAAATGTTATGGATTGGCTGTGAGATGAACTTACTGTTGGATATCAATAAAGGTAATTATGTATATATACGGTATATAAATATGATGCATGATTGATGTTCGAGTTGAATGAGAAATTGTTCTCATAATACCTACTTGAAGAGGAAGATAATCTAGTTTGGATAAGATATTCTGTTTGAATTTCAAATTGTCATCTGAAATTTAAATTTTAAGATTTAAATTATGATATTATTCAGATTTTCAAAATCTAAATTTAAAATTTAAATTTTAAAATTTGAAAAAAATTTATCGTATTAAATCTTATCAGATTATGTTTTAACATTTATAAATAGATGTAAAACTGGAGAAGGAAAAACACACCAAAAATCATTTTTCTTTCTTCTATTCCTCTCTATTCTTCTAGTCATCCGAAGGAGAATTTCATCACCTTTGGTTCATAGTCTTGCGCTTATAAGTGCTAACAATCGCAACGTGATCGAAAAGGCCTAAGAGATGTGTTGCAAATACTGTCGAGTACATTGATGGCAGGCAATAAACGTCTTAAGGTCAAAGGTTCAACCTTGACTCGATCGTGTAACATTCAACGTTTTGAATTTTTCGGTAACACGTATATTTATTTCGTAATTTTTTATTAGATTATTTAATTTATTGCAATATCATTTTAATTGTTTTTTCATTTTACAGTAGCTCAAAATTAACAATCTTAAAACGTTTATAGTATATTTTTATACAGTTTAAAACATATTTTAACATCGTAATTTATATCCGATAATTTTTTTGGTAGTGGGTTTTTGGATTCTGCTTTGTTGATTTTTAATTGACATTGATTTGAAAACTTTTATTATTCGATACTGTTTATTATCTTCAGTTCAATTCTGTTTTAATTTTTTTTTTGGTTTTAATATCGTGTCGATTAAAAATATATATTAATCATTCTTTTTGAATTTGCTCCTCGGGTTGTTTCATGTTTGTCTTGTTAGAACGTGGGGAACCGAAAGCACGAGAAATTGATGAAGGCTTCAAGGTGTGTAGCAATGCCACTTTCTTTAAGGTTTTATTCACCCCCACCATTAATTAG
>JBBYHK010000020.1:12564583-12576622 GCA_038382065.1 Adansonia grandidieri | reverse complement strand
AATTATTAAAATATATAAATGTATTCAATCAACCAATTCAATTAACAAAATTATAACATTAAATATGTAATTTTGATATTTATAAAGTACTACTAAATATAATAAATGTTAAAACTAAAACATGCATTTGATCTAATAATATAATATTTAATATAAAAACAATACGTGTGAAATAAGTGTATTAAGTGAATTCATGTAGCACTAAGAACTTGGTTACATATCCATACTCACACAATAACATTAGTCCACAATTCGCATGCATGCTTGAAAAATCATAACTTATATTAAATAGGATATTTAATGATATATTTAAATTTTATAGATGTAGTTGTGAACTCATCGATATTAGTATTATATTGAATTTTATTAACAAGTAATATATATATATTAATTTTAGTTAAGTTATTATTTAAAATAATATTTTTATATTAAATAAAGTAATTAACATTTAATTTTATGATTTTTAATGCATTAAAAATATAATATTATTTTTAGGGTTGGTGCATATTTAAGTTGTATGCAGTGGAAGGAGAAAAAAAGAGCAACTTAATTACTGTAATTGGTTTTCTGAAAATATAAGTACATAACATACATGAGTTTAAAAATATGAAGATTATGGATGAGAAAATATTTGATGTAATATTATTAAATGAGGAAACTTAATCTCTACATTGAAATTGATTGATTATAATTCATAAAAGGGTTGAGATTTGAGTGAGGCAACTTGTAATTTAGAAAGGTAGACTGACATATATAATATAGGGTTTGATATTCAACGCGGAGTCAGCATGTGATGAGATGAGATTTAGATATTGTCCTCTTTTCCTTTCTTTTTCCCTCTCCAATCGCAAAAACCAAAAAGTAACGCAAAGGCATGGCGCTGAGAGCGGGATATATATATATATATATATATATATATATGGAAATTGGAACTAAGACGTTTGCTGGTGCTGTACAATGCAGAGCCGGAGAATATGGCTTTATGGTGGTGAAAGCGTATATATTATATGGAAATTAATTAATTATAGTAAGATTCATATCCTCCATCAACCTACTCATATTCCCATGTCATAATAATATAATATAAGATGATATATATGCATACATATAAACTTATCTTTTCCTTTTGGGATTTTTATTGACATCTCATTTATTGCTTGGTTTGCTTCTCCTCGGCAAACCCCCCCCCCCAAAAAAAAAAAAACTCTGAATCTAATTTATGAGATGTACTATACTTTGTAATAATGTCATGTATATAATATATTAATTCATATGGTAATTAAAGAAAGAAGCGGCCTGGGAAAAAGTTTCAATTGCGGGGTTGGGCATTTTGGAAGGATAATACTGAGATCCTCTCTCTTAAACCCAAACTCGAACCCAAGAAAGATGGGATGCTTGTTTGAAACTTTCAACTGAATTTGCAGTTGCAGTGGCGCAGTCAGGGTGAGTCGGTGTTGTTGACAAGGAAACAAACAATGCCCCAAGAAGTCATATACTCCCCTCTGAATGAGGAATTTGAGGATTAAAGTCAATGCCTATTAATCCAAGTCATAGTCTTAAATGAATGACCCACCCTTGCCATGGCATGGGGCAGGGATTGAGAGAGTAGATTATATATTGATTAAATTTTCTTTTATTTTAAGGAAACCAAGATGTTGACCCAATCCAGCAAGAATATAAGAGAAGAAAATTGGAAAGAGACCGCAGTTTTGGTTTCGGTTTTGGTTTTGCTTGTATGATGGCAATCAAATCAAATCAATGCCTTGATGGACGTATTCTTATTTGTCATGTGAACTCAAAACCGAAAAGTGGGAAACTTAACAAAACATACCAACTTCCATCTATCGCCTCTTTTTCTACCTTACCCCTTAACCTACTTCATTAACACCCCCAGCCCAAATTTTACTTGTCTGAAAATAAAATATGAAAGAAAGAAAAGACGTGTGCATATTTTCTAAAACCAAAACCGCTGTCCGAAGGGAGTAAATGTGAAAAGCAGTGAATTAATATTGGTTGGCTGGCTGCTCCGCTATTTTAAATTATATCAAAGTAGGAATTGTTTAATACCTATCTATTCTAAGGTGGAAGTTGGAAGCGTGTTTATGTTCAAGTATTCATATTCAGTATTTGATGCTGGGAAGTGGAGGAGGGCTCTGGTCCAGACAACTTTTAAGTGTTGGAGGTGGGCCAGCATATATTGAACCAGTCCAGGGCGGCTGGCCGTCGCAACTTGTAAAGCTTCTATCTTTCTTCTAAAATCTACTCTTCTGTTCTTTCAAGCCTCTCCTTTTAACAACAACGATGACAAAGTTAAATGTGTCTCTTCTTCTATTTTATCTAATCTCATCTAATCTAATATAGTAAAACTGCTACTCACTACGGCTACCACTACTTTGTATAAATTTCAGGAAAGCCAGATATTTTGTCTCCAATTCAATTCCAATCTCTTTACCTTTCTCTTTGATTTTGTTTCTCATTAAACCAAGCAAAAGAAGAAGAAGATGCAGTTGTTATTATGGTGGTTTTTATGGGGATGGTTAATGATATTGGTGGGAGAAAGAGTAGTAATGGGGGCAACCGAGAGTTCAGGGGAGAGAAAGCTTGATCAGACACCTACATGGGCGGTGGCTGGGGTTTGTGCTGTTATCATCATCATTTCTATTCTCTTGGAAAAGGTTCTTCACAGACTTGGAACGGTCGGTAATCCTTCCTTCTTTCCCTTTTCTTTGTCAGATTAATATCACTTAAGTTATTCATTTCACTTTATTACTTCCTTTTAATTCTGCCTACGTTTCTTGTTGCTTCATAAATGACTTTTCTTCCTGCCTTTCATTTCCTACACTTCCAGTTTCATACATTGTCAAGAAATCTTGTATTTTCCTTCTACAATTCTAATTATGTTTCTCAACTTTGTATCATTTCTACCCCCCCCAACCGCCCAAGTAAAAAATACATCATTGGATCCCTCTCTTTTCATTTCGCTTCTACCTTCATTCACTTTTTGCAAAACAATTCACGATTTTAGTGGGAAAAATGAAATGTAAAGTGTTGGTATTTCGTTGAAAGATGTTTTTTAACACTGCCACCACAATCATTTTGTGGCATTCAGTGGTTCACAGAAAGGCACAAGAGAGCTCTCTACGAGGCCTTGGACAAGGTTAAAGCTGGTAAGTCCTGAATTTTATGATTACTCATGTCTTGCATGCATTCTGCTTTTAATTTCCAGGAACTGCTTTTAAAAGTTGCTTGTTGTACTAATAATCTTCATTTCCACTACCACTGCTTTATATATTTCTGTGAGATACCATTTTTTGTCAAATTGAAAATTTTGACCTTTCACATGATTATTGCAGAGCTGATGGTTCTTGGTTTCATTTCGCTGCTCCTCACTTTTAGCCAGAACTATATCGCCAGAATATGTATCCCTACAAACGTCGCGAACTCTATGTTGCCTTGCAAGGCTGATAGTGAGCAGGACACCAGTAAGAGCAGTGAAGAAGAACACCGTCGAAGACTCTTGTGGTTTGACCATAGAATTTTGGCTGCTGCTGCAGCTGTTCCTAAATGCAAGGAGGTGAGCCTGGCCAAAATCTATTGATATCTAAGTAGTTTGGTTTATTATTTATTACTATTATTTAATTGTTTGTTGCAACTGGATGTTATTAGCGCGCATGTACATATTGCCATTTTCTTCCTGCAAATGTACAAGACATGGTTTTATGTTCATGCATAGAAGGTTGAAAAATAAAACGTTCTTTTAACTTCATGATAAAAAATAACTATTTTACTGGCAACATAAGTAAGAATGAGGAAATTTGAATAATTTTATTTTCATGTGGTGGGGTTGGGTGTAAGGCGGGCCAACAATTGTATGCTAGTTTGCGGCAAGGGCCTCGAGGGAAATTGAAATAGTGCTATTTTGAAGAAAGACGCTGTAAATAAGTTTAGGCAATTACTTCTGCTTCCTGTATGGATATGTAGGCAATTACAAAGCACTTATTAACAGATAAGTAAATTTCAAAATTTCATTTTTTTTTCTTGAATTACATCTAGTACATTATTGTTTCTGATTATATCTGAAATGATATGCTTATTCATGCTGAGCCCTCTGTAAGCACATTGAAACACTTGTTTACACAATAATTGATATCTCAATCTAGGACTTGAATTTGACCCAATATCATTTTATTTAATTTTGGTTTACACGCTACCGAAGAAGTGGAACTTGTTTCGTCTTTTACAGTTTCAATTTGATATTATATATGCCTTTTTGTATTTGAAAACAAAGCCCTTATACTCCTTTAAGATTCATGAACGTAACGCCTCCTACATCTTGCTATTGCACTTCAAGTTACTGGTATATGGTGGCTTCTCTTGTTTAGTTTTCTGGATTATTCTTCCTAGTCGCTTATTTGGTCATTTTGGAAGGAACTTTATGATTTGCTTTTGATCATAGTATGAGTTAAAACACAAATTCCCTGAAGCTGTAACTAACTGGGTTTTCTGTACAGGGTCATGAACCGCTTATATCCACTGAAGGATTGCATCAGTTGCACATCCTCATATTCTTTTTAGCAGTCTTTCATGTTTTATATAGTTTTGTTACTATGATGCTTGGAAGACTAAAGGTAATTAAATTGTGTCTTATCTCTGTGTGTTTTGCTTGATCCTCTGCTCTCTAGTAGATGCGTTCTTAAAGATTAATAGATTCTATTAAACGAAAAGCTACTTTGAACAGATTCGTGGCTGGAAAGTATGGGAGCAGGAGACTTTGTCTCATGACTATGAGTTTTCAAATGGTACATTTTTCCACTAGGAACAGCTTCTATTGCAAGTTGTAACTTTAAATCTTCTGCTGTCAATCTTGAACTTAATTTCCCAATTTTAATTGTTGCATCTTGGAATCTAACTTGGATGCATGTTTGTGTCTGCAGATCCATCCAGATTCAGGCTTACTCACGAGACATCTTTTGTGAAAGCCCACACCAGCTTTTGGACTAGGATTCCTTTCTTCTTTTACATTGTAAGTACTTTCGACTAAAGTAGTAAAATTTTTTCAATAAGTTGGCGGTACAAGTGACCAATACTAACCAGAAAATTCAATTGCAACCATTTTGGGTCTGGTTGCGGCCTTAAGCTGATGCATAAATGTGCCTTTGAAAAAAAAGGTTGTTCATGTTAGAAAAAACTGTGTGTGGAAGATGGTGCACTGATTAACGAAGAGAAATGAAAAATTAGGTGTAATTGTCTTGTTGAATGCAGTGGAGTAGTGGAGTATGACAAATGAAGAAAGTAGGGATGAAATTGCAAGGGGAATATCGAAACACAGTAATAACTATGATAGAATTATATCGACTCGCAAAACACAGCTAGTGCAGATAAAGCAGCTTGGGCTAATTTCTAAAACAATAAAAAAAAATGCTTTACTTGAGTACTTTTTGTAAACTTTATAGTTTTAGTATGCATATCAATGAGTTTCCTTTCTTGATCAATGCTGAACTTCTTAGACATTCACTGCAGGGATGCTTCTTTCGACAATTTTTCAGATCTGTTGGGAGGGTTGACTACTTGACATTGCGGAATGGATTTATCACTGTGAGTTGTTTTAATTGCAAAGCCATATTTGATGTTGGTTCTTCTTTTCATTCTGAATATATTACACTTATCTTGCAGGTTCATTTAGCTCCTGGAAGTAAGTTTGACTTCCAAAAATATATCAAAAGATCGTTAGAGGATGACTTCAAGATTGTTGTAGGAGTAAGGTAGTTTTTGTTATATCTCTGTGTTACATAGGATAACATTCCTTGCTCTTAATGTGCCTGAACCAAGGTTTATCCTGTTTGCAGTCCAGTGCTGTGGGCATCTTTTGTGGTCTTTTTGCTTCTAAATGTTAGAGGTGAGCCACTTTTTCTTGAGGGTATCCTTCCAGTGTAAAATCTGGAAATTGCAAACCGAGTTAGAAGCCTAATTCTGTTTGCTAATATAACACGTGCTTCTCCAGGGTGGCAAGCATTATTTTGGGCATCCATAATTCCCGTGATTGTAAGCAATATTTCTTAATAACAGTTTCTTGAGAATTTTAGTACAATATTTCGAAGTTCTGATTGCTTCATTGATAATAGATAATCTTAGCTGTTGGAACGAAGCTCCAAGCCATTTTGACAAAGATGGCTCTTGAAATTACAGAAAGGCATGCTGTTGTCCAGGGAATACCTCTTGTACAAGGCTCTGACAAATATTTTTGGTTTGGTCGACCCCAATTAGTTCTTTTTCTGATTCATTTTGCATTGTTTCAGGTATTCATTATCTCTATTTTAATTGATTCTTGAATATGAGAGACTAGCTGCCTTCTAATAGACAATGAATCCCGGTTTAAAATCTTAACATTCAATGTTCTTGTATGTAATCATAACTTAGGTGCATAGTGACTGTAATAAAGACTAGAAAAAGAATTCTTCATTGCTTACTTGATGTATGAAGGGTCTAGATTTAAATAAAAAACAAAAGCTAATCTTAAAGGTGCATGTGTTTTCCTTATATTAGATTCAACCTAAGTAGAAAGTCCTTTGGTTAATGCAAATTTGGAATGAATAGGTTCCCAACCTGCATCATTGTTGCATGAAGTGCCGCACTCAATAGTTTACATGCTTGCTGGTGCCAGGCAATCCAAGTGGCTTTGAAGCCATTTCGCTTGCATATAGGGCATGCAAGCACATATTCAGTTGAAATTTAATGTTTCAAATTTTTTGCACAAAATCAAAATTCCACTGGAAGAAAGCATATTGCATGAAAACTTTGTATTAGATTTCATCAATTTTCAGTGCAAATAAATCTTTTGGGGAGGTGAGAACCAGTTTATCCTTAACCTATTTTATCATAGTTGCCTAGAATATTTTACGTTGAGGAGTTCTGTTCAAAGTTATATCATTCTAATTTTTTCATGCACTAATGGCTTTCTAATTTGCAACTGTGATAGACAATTTTTTTGCCTAGTTTAGTGGATCATCGTATATCCTTGTCAATCTCCTTATTTTGCATTAATGACCTCCTAATTTGTTCTCTCTCTCTCTCTCTCTCTCCCTCTCTCTCTCTCATTTTTTTTGGTTCCTTTTTCTTCTTTTTGGCAGAATGCATTCCAAATAACTTATTTCCTGTGGATCTGGGTAATTAACTAAGCACTACTAACTTTGCAGCCTCCTACCCTCTATTTTTATCTCTGTTTTTCTTAACCTTCTTTTTTTTTCCATCATTTCTAATCTGAAACCCTAGTGTAAATGTGTAATTTTATTTTTATTTTTTAATTCCTTTTGCAGTATTCATTTGGGCAGAAATCTTGTTTTCATGGTAATTTCAAGCTTGCCATAGCAAAAGTTTCTTTGGGGTAAGCTTAAGCTTCAGTGCCATCAGTCTATTGTGACAAGTAATATTATTCACCTCAAATATAAATGTGATTGTTTGATGGAATATCCTTAAATTGTTGGTTGAATTTTTTCTGTGTGTTTGCAGGGTCGGTGTTCTATGTTTGTGCAGCTACATCACACTTCCATTATACGCCCTAGTAACTCAGGTGCTTCTTCTGTTTCCAATATCTTTGATTAAAGCAGCGTTCTAGGAATTTAGTAAATCTGTATGCAACTGGAGGAAAGATTAAAGCTTACTTGCTTTTGGAATTTGTCATACAGATCCGCTCCATGAATAAATGCCATAATCAGATCCTTGTGTTTGTTATTCTTTTAATGTGAACTCTCAAGTACAAATAGAATTATAATTGAATGATGCTTGGTTATAAATGCATGCTGGATACCTGCAGATGGGTTCTGGCATGAAAACGTCCATCTTTGATGAGCAAACATCCAAGGCACTTAAGAAGTGGCATATGGCTGCAAAAAAGAAGCATGTGAAGGCAGGAAAGTCCCCCACTAGCACCCTGGGTGGAAATGCAAGCCCAGCTTCGAAAGTTCATTCCCCTGGACAAACACTTCGTCGAAGCAAAACTACCGGTCACTCAACTCCTTCCTCATATACTTATGAAGATCATGACATGTCTGATCTTGAAACTGAACCATTGTCACCCATGTCATCAACCAATTTGATTATAAGAGTTGATCGTGGTGAGCAAGCAACTGAAATAAGTGAAACCCAGCATGTAGAAGAGAAAAATGAAGATGACTTCTCCTTTGTCAAGCCTGCCCCATTAAAAGAAGTAACTTGAACAAAGTGGCGTGCAGGTGGTGGCAAGGCTGTTGTCTTTTTCTTTTTTCTGCTAAAGGAGTGCCCTACTGTGAAAAATCTCATCTTGAATGCATTCTGCGGATTAATAGTGTTTGTTTATAAATGACATGTCTGTCTTCCCACGCTTGTTGCTTGATTTGTTGTAGAAGATGATTGGTCTCATATCTAGTTTGCATAGTCACACTTGGGAATTGCAATTATACTTAGTTTTTTTGAGATTGTTAGAAGAGCAAAAAATGAGGTAGCAATTGTATGAAGTATTGAAGATGGAAGCTGTGTTCCCCCCCCCCCCCCCAACAAAATGATAAAATGGAACTGCATGGCATGGTAAATTATCTATTTGAAGTCCAACCTGATGTTCATTTTGAGCCTAATATTAACTAAACCGTGTGCTGGCCACTATCCACTATGGAGGTTGGTAATCTCTCGTGATAATTATAAATAATAAAGTGGTGCGAACGTGGAAAAGATTGGCAATGCCGCTAGACTAATAAAGCGTTTTTGGCATAATATTTTTGCATCGCTTTCCTTCGAAGTCTACAATATATATATATATATATATATATATATATATATAGTCTCTCTGTAACTGGATTTAGGTAGCACTTGGCCAGGCCTGTAAACTAAACTCTGTAAAGCCTTGCGTTTGAGTTTATTGAAACGAAGCACATGGGTATATCTGGAATGCAAGGCTTCAGAATCCAACGTATTTTGGTATGCAATACAATGCAGGCAGGACAAGACAAGAGGAATGTTAGAATTATTTTTATTTATTAAAATTTATTTTTTAATTCATTGGAGGAAGACAATCTGATAGGACATCCATACCGTACGTACGCTAAGGTAGATGTTTTTTTTTTGGGGGGGGGGGGTTTAGGGTTGAGAGATATTAACTAATTGCAGCTGTTGACCAGGCCTGGCCAAGTAGGTCTAATCTTGTCCTTCGCCGCTAACTACCGGCTGACAATAATGCTAACTAGTATATCAAATTATCTAGTGACATGCTAGACAAGGGAAGAGAAGAAAAGCCTAAAAGAGAAGTGAACTACTTAGCCAGTACCATACATAGACGCATAGATATATAATAGAAGAGAACCAAGTCATATATTAATACATACTAGACAAAAAACCCCCACTATGCTGCAAGATTTTTTTTTTTTTTTTCGTATATTCTACATTAATAATAAATATAGATATTAACTTAAAATTAAAATAATTTAAATAATCAAATGAAAGTTACGTGTAATTTGAAGTTAAATTTTTTAAATTTTTTTTATCTAGTATATTGTTATTTTAAAATTTTATACTTTATATGTCACATTCAGGTCCTAATAGAGAATCGCATACAAATGAAAATGTATATGTTCTAAATAAATAAAGTGCTAAAACATAATCCGTTAAAAAAAATCTACTAACCCAATTAAAAAGTATAAACAAATGCATTAAGAATGATTAATTAGATTTAATTGGCTATTTGAATAGTTGAGCTAACAATTTCGACATGCATAGGTGGATCACAAACATAATTATCTAAGCAAAAATTTATTTTTGAATGCTTAGTAATCCAAATTTCAACCCTGTTAATAATTAACATGTACTCTAAAAAAGATCATAACCCATGTTCCTTAAAGTATCCAAACTTTAGTTTTATACGGATGCTAAAAGAAATAAAAAGTGAATCACAATTAAAAATATGGTATATACAATGAAAAAGCACGTTATCTTTCAAAATGAAAAAAAAATCATAAAAAACAATATCAAAAAATATTTAAGTATTTTATTTTTTTCAATAAAAAAGGCGTGACAAATGAAAGTAAACAATAAAAAATAAAAAATGGTGGTCTTATTAACCGAGCCTAAAAGAAATAAAAATTAATAATGATGTAATATATAGATGACAGATGCCTTTCATCTAGACTTATCAATTTTAACCTAAACCCATCTCGATCCGATTTGGCTAGAAATTTTTTATAGACCGAACCTGTAAATAGCATGAACTCGAAATGATCCGAATCCAAAATGAATTGGACCCAAAATAACCAAAGAAATAAAATAACCTGAATCTGAATTGACTCGAACAGTTAACCTAAAATGTCCGGAGGAAAAAATTGACTAAACCCAATAACGCCAAGCGTTAAACCTAATTGACTGACCAATTGACCCAAAGCCAAAATGGTTCGAGTCAAGAATGACTTAAACCCGATTAACTTGAGTGTTAAAACTGATTGATCCCTAACTCAAAATGACCCGAACCTAAAAAGGACCAAAACTATAGTGACTTGAAATTGGAACAACCTAGACTCGAAAAGGACCAAAAAATTTAAATAATCGAAATGATTTAGCTCAAATTTAACTCTAGTGTTAAACCCATTTAACTTGAGTATGTAAGCTAGATTGATCCAAACCCGATATGACCTGAATAAAAATAGCCAAAATTGAATTGACCCAAAACTCAAAGTTATGTGAAACTAGAACGACCCAAGCTCAAAAAATGACACAAAAATAAAATGCTCAAAATAGTTTAGCCTGAATTTCACTTCGTATTCATTATATTTTTTTTAAGCTAAAGAAAACAAAAATAATAGAACTTAGCAAAAAAAAAAAAAAAATGTGACATGTGGATGCCTCATTCATTCGATTAACCTAAGTGTTTAATTTGATTGGCATGAACAAAAAATGACATGTATCCAAAATAACTCGAACTTGATTAACCAAAAACCAAAATAAATCTAAAATGAAACGACCCGAATTAAAACAATGACTTAAAAAATTAAATACCTAAAATGATTTAATCCAAATTTTGACTCTTTTCTATTTTATTTTTTAAGAAAAAACTCAAAATAAAAAAAAAAAAAAACTAGGAAAAAGTAAGAAAAAAAAGCTGAAAAAAGTTAAAAAAAAAAAAAAGAAAAAAGAAAAGGGGGCGGGAGGGGCGACATGACCACCTTCCCATTCTTGGTTTTATCCTATATTTATATATATAGATACACCATAAAGACGGAGAGAAAGGGTTGCAGTTGTAGGCGGCTTGTTACCTGATGAAGCCAGGCTGGACAACTTCTATCTTTAAGAATTATACTTATATACTAAATATATATTATTAATAAATCATTATTAAAAATTTTTAAAAATAAATATAAATAATTTTATTTTGAATAAAATAATAAACATCATTTGTTTTATTATTAACCTATAAATTTAAACATTATCAAAACATTAATTCTAATTTGTTTATATCTACTTATTATCTTACCATTAAACTCTATTAATCCTCCAAAAACCCCCTATTGTTCGCTTCCGTTCCCCTATCATAAGGGTTATAATTAATTTACACATTGCTCGTTTATATACGGTACATGGTACGCAACATTCCTCCAAATCAAGATAACCATTTTTTCTTCCGAACGCCAACTTCTATCAACAAGTAGCTTTCTCTTTTTATTTTACGGCTCGAAGAAGACCTTCATCCTTAGTATATGCCAATGTACCATATCAGAAGCTGGCTAATTAAGCTATGATACGTTCTCAAAGATTCCTCTCAACACCGGAGCCTCAGGCTGAGGCTCCTCCGCCCGAGGCAGTGAACGTGGAGTCTGACTTTGTGCTCATATTAGCAGCTCTTCTATGTGCATTGATCTGCGTGGTAGGTCTCATTGCGGTGGGGCGCTGCGCATGTCTCCGCCGCCGCCGCCCAACTGATATGGGCACAGTTAACAACAACGCCTCTCAGGCCTCAGCCAACAAAGGCCTCAAAAAGAAGGTCCTTCAATCTCTCCCCAAACTTACGTACTACAAGTACAACAGAGA
>JBBYHK010000020.1:12520852-12564483 GCA_038382065.1 Adansonia grandidieri | reverse complement strand
TTGAATCAAATTACTTTTTAAAAATTAAAAATAATATATAATATTATAAAAATAACATAATAATATATTATATGATACATAATATATAATAAAATATTAAAAATATTTTAATTAAAAATAATTACTAAGTATACGATTTCCTATAACTAGATGTACGACTCACTATAACTAAATGTACAACTTACTACAACTAAATTTAAAGCACATATTCAAAGTAGTCGTGTTCATGTATAATCAACATCACTTCGAGCATGATTTTATTTATGCTAAAGCTAATTATTCTTATATAGTGAGAGGATGATGTTTCAATGGAAACAAAAAAAAAAAACTTGTAAGCAAAATATAAAAAATATAGTTAATTATTCTTGTATAATGAGATAATCATAACTCACTATTTTTGAAAATCTTTGTTTGGATAAAAATATTGCAAATAAAAAAATAAATAGTAAATATATATATATATTATAATTGAATATATATAATTTATAATACATTATAGATTTGGTTATATTTTTATTTAAACCTTTTAATGTTTGCATGTAATCTGGTAATGCATACGTTACAGATATAGTAATATATTTATGTAATCTGGTAATGTTTTTATATAATTTGATAGTCTTGTATGTAATATATTACATACAAATATTACCTTTGAAGATTTTTTACTCACATATATTACGTATTTCAAAAATTACATACAAACATTACATAAACCGTAATATATATATATATAATTTATGTAATGTTTAGTTGTAATTTTATCAATTAAAAAAATATGAATTTGACATAAAATTAATTTTTCTCTTAATATAATAATAATTATTAGTAATATACCTAAATAAATTGTTAAACCAAAAAAATTATGAAAATTCTTTCACTTTAAAATTTACTGTAACAATTAATTATTCACACATATAATGTATTTATATATGAAATGAAAACATCTTTGAGAAAATTATAGTTATTTTCCATAAAAGAATATTTTACATATATACATTACAAATATGGTAATATAATTATGTAATCTGATAATATTTTTATGTAATCTGATAATGTTGGTATGTAACAAATTACATACAAATATTACTTTTGAAGATTTTCTACTCACATATATTACATATTTAAAAAATTACATATTAACATTACGTAAATTGTGATATATATATATATAATTTCTGTAATGTTTAGTTGTACAATTTTACTGACAAAGAAAAAATATAAATTGCACATAAAACTAATTTTTCTCTTAATATAATAACAATTGTTAGTAATATACCAAATAAATAAACATTATCAAAATTAATTTTTCTCTTAAACCAAAAAAATTTGAAAATTTTTTCACTTCAAAAACATTACCATAACTATAATATATTTACTTAAAATAAAAAATAAAGTATAATTTTTTAGAAATTATTTTTGTTATTTATTAAATATAATAATATGTATGAAATTAATATTTTTACTAATTTTGGAAGACAAAAAATTTATATTTTTTTATTTTAATAATATTTTTGTTCATATTAGCAATAATTATATTATATTAATAAAAAATTAATTTTATGATAAAATTTAAATTTTTTATTTGTTGGTAAAAATTACAACTAAAGATTATAAAAATTATACATAACTATTATAATTTACATAAATCATTAAAGTGTAAATAATGTTTATATGTAAAATTTGTTATGGTTAATGTATTTATATAAAGAATCTTTGAAGGTAATATTTATATGTAATAAATTACATATAACTTTTATAAGATTACATGCAGATATTACAATTTTACATGAAACATTACTAAAATTATAATGTGTTTATGTAATATATATTATACATGTGTATTCTGTAATGATTTATGTAATATATGATGTATTTATGTAATTATAATAAAAATGCGCAATAAATATTTTTATCACATATGATAATAAACTTATGTAATAGATAATATAATTTATGTAACTTCAAAATTTTATGTAATACTATTTTCTATTACTTTTGCTAATATATGTATGTAACTTATAAAATCTTTATGTAAATATAATAAATTTATTTTTCACAATTTTTATCATCTTTTATCATAATTTATGTATTTTATAATATATATATATATGTAATTGTAAGAAAAATATGTAATACTTATTTATATTACTTATGATGATAAACTTATGTAATACATAAAAGTTTTATGTAAATATAATAAATTTGTGTATTACAACTTTTATTATATACAATCATAGTTTATGTAAATAAATAATGTATATATATAATTGTAATAAAAATATGTAATACAAATTTATATTATCAATTATAATAATTTATGTAATCTATAATATAATTTATGTAACTATAATATTTATTTATAATTTTATATATTTTTTATAAATTATAAAATTTATGTAACATGTAACGTATTTGTCTAATCATAATAATTTTATATTATATTATATAATAATTTATGTAAAAAAATTATAACCGATAAAACCGGTTACAGGTTAAACCTTATCGTAACCTTATGACAAGGATCTTATCCTAGAACTTCCCATTTCAATTTCAAAAAAGGGTCAACCTTTGAAAACAAGACGTCTAATTTTATATATTTAATAATTTATCTAAATACTAGTAGTATTTGTATATATGTCATGTGCCTCGTCAGCTGAATACTACCCCGCTGGAAGTTGTACCATCAATTGAATTTTGTTTATCCATGTTATTAGGTCAGCACGAGGATAAAATTTTACAGCTGAATAGTACATGAGACCCTCACCCTAGTGTAATACATAATGGTGTTAATTTCTGTTTGCGTTTAGGGTTTTTGCTTGATTGATGCTATTTTCATTTCGTTTCAACTACAAAATCTTCAATTAATCCAAAAATTCCGGAAAGACCAAAAGAGAAAGATTAATCCAACTATGATGACATTGAAATAAAATGAATATGATAAACTATTACATTTTACGTACAAAATGCGGTAAAGTAAATACCATTGCCAACCCAACAGAAAGAGGCTTCCTAGTTCCTACTCTTGAGAGATCTGTATGCACCCTTTTTTAATATTCCAAGTTACTACTGCAGTGTGCAGCTACATATATATATATATATATATATATAAATGTAATTTATTGACTAGGATGTAGTACTAAAATGTAAAAGAGAACAAAGAATCTCATCCTCAAGTTCAACTGTATAAATAAAATACGAATAGATTGGGTCTTTTATTTTAATTATTTTTATTAAAGGCGGAAATGAGATTGAGTTCAGGTCAAGATCCACATGAAGACTGTTGACCAAGTTGTGAGCGCTAGAGCGGCAGCCAGGTATGTCCAAAGGAAGAGGACTGAACACTCCTCTTGACCCACATCAAACAGCTGGGTCATGGTACCTGCATTTATTTTTATTATTTTTATTATTATTAGGGTTTAGCTACTGCAAATGCAATTAGTTACTTACTGCTTGTTTTGCTTGCTTACTGTATCTTTGTTCAAGAAGAATGTTAATGTTAATATATGAATGAAGCGATTTAGGTAGCGTAGGCTAAGGCTACTGACCAATATTGGAGGCAGGTGGCAGAGTAAACTGAATCATCAACACGTAGCGAAACAAAGGGTCGGAGGGTAGGAAGCCAAGGTTCCCAGCTGCTTTAACAACCCAAATACCAATAACCGGGACTATAATGTATCGAACACACACCACTCCCACGATCATCAACGGTTTTATTCTCGACGACCGTAAACCTTCAATCAAGTTGGCTCCTAGTATCAGGGTGATACAAGGGATTGTTGCATCCCTGCACATTAATTAATTAATTATTTATTTAATGCTTTTACTCTAATTAACATTCATTTCTTGCATTTATTAATTAATACAAAATTTAAGCTACTTTACTAATGAATTATACAAGGAAGAAAGGGACCACGCCTATCTAAGCTAAACCAACCAAGTATATAACCATTTAAGGATTAATTTATGAGCTGAGCAAAGAGAGAGTACCCTAGCAGTTTAGTTGAGTCTTGGATTACACGTAGTGGGGCCCCCTCACCTATTATAAGGGTTCTCAGCCACACCGTCGCTCCAAAGATGAATCCCAAAATCTGATAATCATACATATTAGTGCAAATTCGTTTTTATATATAATATGGAAATGGAAAACGATCGTATTGTGTCAATGGAAAAACAAACAACATAACTGTCTATGTAGAAACAGACTTACTGCGCCAAGCGTTGGCGGTGACATTAGCACTTCTAAAACCTGATGAAGAAACCCCACCACTTTAACCCAGGAGGATGCCTTCCCGTTTTGATTTGGGCTACTTTCTTCTTGTGATACATTCTGCAAGAACAGTTTTTTCAAAGGCCAAGAGGGATGGTCAATGAATGAGTAGTGCTGTTTAATAATATCCTATTCCTATCTATGTGTCTCCAGCTTATTCCAAAAACCTTTTTTATTTTATACAAAAGACTACCCACTGCTTGGTTCAATGGATCTTCAACAGTCTTTGTTGCCGCTGTTATTATAGCAACTTCTTGCTCTTCACTTTCTCCCTTCAGAAGCACACTTTCGGCTGTGGCGTCCAAGTTTTTGTTGACTTCTTTTGAAACGAATTCCTTAGCTGCTTCAAGTGATTTGAATTTCACCGCTGAAGTTTTTATCATTTGGTAACTGATAGTCCAAATGTAGAAACCACCAAGCTGCATTAAATTTTAGCCAAAAGCATACATGATTCATCAGCCCTTCTGCTCAGCCTCAGAATTAATAAAATCAAACAGGGCTTAACTTAATTGCTAGTTCCTGGGGCCAAATGCTTGTAGGTCAAAAGCTTGAAAATGGAAATTAATTATCACATTACCGCCATGGAGAAAGAGGCATATGAAAGTCCAATTGAGTTGCAAACATTACTATTCCCAAATGGGCTTCCGTCCTCATTACAGATTGCTGGGACAACTATAAGGAGAAGATTTCCCAAGTTCCCTAATTCATGAAGAATTAATTTAAGTACAAATATATAGTCAACTACTTGAATGCATAAATAAAACTGGACATGTAGATGTAGTGGGGAAAAAAAGGACTTGAAGCGGCCTTGAAAGCTCTGTCAACCTTACCTGCCGAACATGTAGCAATGATAAGACCTCCCAGATGGGCCTTTGGTCTCAGTATCTTAACCACAATCCATCCAAAAATTCCTCCCACTAGAAAGGTAATTCCAATGTTTACAGGCATAAACCACCTGTGAATTGATGAACGAACATTGAAACGAATCCACCTTTTGTGCCAAAGTTAATATGCACTACATGTGTATGTATTTTCTCTGTTTTATTTGCACGTTTGCGTTGTTTTTGTATCGGAAAAAATATTCTTCCTTCCTACAATTTCTTAGAGCCAAAAGAACATGAGATGAGATGTTTATAATGCAGAAACAGAGTTATTTTGTACCCTTCTCATATCAATCCTTGACTGCTAGCATATATTGCTGCTTAAACTTTCTTATTTTGTTATCTCATATAATAATCAGAGGACACATATATTAAATACATATCTATAAAGGGAGAGAGAGAGAGAGAGAGAGAGAGAGAGTAAAGCATATATATATATATATGTATATCCTACCATGAAATAATGTCTTGGAGCGTGACAGTCTTGGCAAGACTTGCAAACATGAGCGAGGGGGTGAACACAACGAACACAAGCTGCGTTTAATTACAGAACATATATGTTTCAGAGTTAAATAAATATAAGATACCTAACAAATAACTAAAGAACATGATTATGACCGACCGAGAAACCAGCTGTTAAAAATGCATTTTTATAATTTCACCAACATATATACACAACGAAAAGAGATTGTGCACGCATGAAAGCGATTAATTAATTACTTAGCACCTTATTCAAGGATCGCCGGGTGTCTGTTGGGAGGAGTTTGCAGTAATCAGTTGCCATGAAAGCGCCTAACAAGCTTATTCCAAGTACTTGCAAAATTGGCATGGAAGCCACCTCGAAGAGCGTCCAGAAACCCATGTTATTATAGCTTATAGAAGAATACTTATTGTTTTACCTTTAGTTTATAATAGATGAGATGAGACAGAAAAAATATTTGGTGTAGTGCTGCAGGGTTCCTTTAATGATCTGACCTCTCTCCCTGCCCTGTTTGTTGATGAGTATGGTTTTGTATTAGCAGGGAGCAGGCAGGGCAGTGGAGCAAATATCTGAGGCTAAAAGAACAGAAGAAGAGGAAAATCCAGCTGGGAAGTGAAGGGAAGGGAAGACAGGGGAGGGGGAGAGCATGCAAGATTACAAATGGAGACGTCAAAACAAATTCAAAACCCGGAACATAAAAGAAGGAAAATTGGAGTAAAAGCTAAAGTGGGAGGGAGCAGCGGTAGAAGACATACGAAGAGGAAACATCGGTGAAGGTATCCTCAATTGTCAGGACTTTGAATATGCATTAGCAGGCTATTGGTGGCGGGTCAGCCTGCCCTTGTCTTCGTGCTGTTGCCAACTTTACGTTGCGCAAAGTAGTAAGTTCAATATTGGTGTTTAATTATTGTTTGATTTTGGCATTTGGAAATAGCGAAAGGAAACAACTAGAATTATTAGGATGGATCAAGTTGAGTCGTCCTGAATCATGATTGAGGAGAGCGTTACTTAGTGATCTTCTATATTATTATTATTATTGTTATTATTATTGAGTACTCAAGAGGTATTTAATTCTTGTTATAGTTGAGAGAGAGAGAGAGATACCACGGACACTGATGTGATAAATAGACACACAATCCTAGTCCTACCCCACAATTAATTAAGATGAGATTCGGCTTTCCTGTCCTGTGTTTTTGGGTTTACAGTTTATATGATTTTCTAGTGCAACTGCAAGCAAATCAATATAATTTACAGCCAAAGGAAATAATTTAATTGGTATTTATAAACATCATTAAATGTTATTTAAGTATCATTTTAAAAAAATTTAATTAATATATTATTTTTACTAATTTAAAAAAAGGACATTAATTTTACACTTCAATCGATATAATATATCATTTTAACGGACCCTAATAATTCCGCTGTAAAGCCAAATGCGTGAATGCAAATGCAAATGCAAAACAATGATTTATCCCCAGCCCCCGCCCAGGTATCCTAGAGCAGCTAGGAATTACCACTCAAAATAAATATTTCTCATCTTCACGCAATTATCACTTCCCTCTCTTTTTTTTTTTTTTTTAATATTTAATTACTCGGCAGTAAATTCAACGAATGCGACAGGGCAATTTTTATGGGTTGCGTATGGGATAACTGTGGGTTTGTTTGTGAAAAAATTGGCTATTAAAGGTAGTGGATAATTCAAATGGAATTCTTAGCGTGCAATGTGTAATGTGTATATGCTCCTCCATGTGATGGTTTGGGGAAAAGGGCATTGTGGGAGGAATTGTGGATCCTAAATTGGCCACAAATTTTTTTTAAAAAAGGAAATACTTACTTTTTATGTTTTTTTTAATGATATTTAGTGTATCCACTTCAACTGGTTAATTTCTATGCGTTAATCAGGAGCTTATTATTAAGTTTGTTTCTACTTTTATATATGTTTTGGCAAGAAAGTTAAATTAAGCATTTAGAAGCAACCATAATTCTACGATAAATTTAATTCGGATTGAGTCTCGGGAGACCAAGTTGGAATTTTTGATAAAAGGGATTTGGAATACTGATTAAGTGGATTCAAAATTCGGTAAATTGTGATGAAAGGTAGATTTTGGAGTAATCTTATTGATGAAATTGTGATTTGATGATTTCAAATTCTTGTTGGTCTAATCTTCTTGCTATTACTAGCAATTATTGTAAAGCAAGGTAAGCTACAATAAACGAGATTCATTTGTATATTATGAAAATCATTGATTCATCGATTGAAACGATTTACTTAGAAATTAGTTGGTGATCAAGTTTGGTATATGTGTTAGAGTAAGTGAATCGTTATAAAACCAATGCAATAAGTAAAAAAATTAGCAAAAAATTGAATTGAACCCCACAAAAAAAAACTAGTTTTACTTGTATTTTTTATTTTTTTCAAACATTTATTGTAATTAATGAGATTTGAACGGTTAATCTTTTAATTTTATATTAAAAATTATACCATTGAATCAAATACATTTTTTATTAATTATTACATATATTCAATATTTATTTAACATCAAACTTATTATTTAAATATATTAAAAAGAATAACTATTGAACTAGAAATTGGAGGTTTGACTAACTTGAACTCTGGTTCACTTTTTTTTTAACTTTTAATGTCCATGTTAAGCTGTTTTCAGGTCAAAAATGATATTTTGAACATTGTGGTATTTTTTTTGCTTCATATGCTTCAATTTTTATCAATTCTTAACTATAATTAACATCCTTTCTTAATTCATCATATGCTTATGTATAACAATTGATATATCAATACGTATTTTTGAAATCAAATGAATGATTAAAATTTTGATGCTTATACTTTCTCTTGGTAGTGATATATGTAAATTTTTTATGTTCTTGATTGAACTTTTTTTTTGTATAATAACAATTGATGCAATTTGTGCTGACGATTATCAATTGAGTTTTTTTTTTTTATATAACAATTGGTATTACTTGTGCTCATTGAATTTTATTTATCAACAATTAGTATCATTTGTTTTTTCACAATTGGGATCTTTGCAGGCTTAATGACTTTTTTATCATTTGATATCTTTTGAGCTTATTGAATACATTTTTATATACAACAATTGGTATCTTAGTACTAATAATGCATATATTTTGCCAAGATTTTCACCAAGATTTTGCAAGGTAAAATGGAAATAAAGCCTTGGGGAAATTTATACTTGCATATAAATACAAGCAAACGAAGCATGCTATCCTTATCAAAATCAAACCTAGAACACCACAGATTGCTTAAACTTTTGTAATAATGGATTTAAAGTCAAAATGAGCATATCAATGAAGCTTGGTAAGATTAGAGGTAAATGCTAAACTTATGCTATATACTTTTTATCCTTTAGCATAAAGATTAATGACATACATGAGTTGAATAACAATTGATAATTGGTATCTCCTTTAATATCTCCTTATGTCATGTATGAAAAGTTTGCTTAGTGTGAATATTTGAACATGTCTACAGTTTAACTTCTTGATATCCTTGATTTGTAGATTGCCTTAATCATAGTTCATAATGCTTATGTCTTGACATCTTTATGCATGTTCTTAGATTGAGTTAAACCATCTTTTACAAACAATTGATATATACCAACTTATGCTTATGTGCCTAAATTGTATATATTTATATTGCTATATTTTTATCCTTTTTTTTGTTAACGATTGTTGTTAAAATGTTAACATTTGATATATTATGCATATATGATTGTTATTTTTTTTTGCGTGCTAATACTTAGCGTGATGGTTTACTTCCAAGTTGCTTAATTGGTTTCATTGTAAATATTATGCATAAGCATCGATTTGCTCACTTATGAAAGTTTTCTATATTTTATTTGAAAAATAATATTCAAATCTTCCATATGGTTCATTGATTGATTATAAGTATTATGCATGAAAACTATAATGTTCATACTTGGTATCCATAATGCATATAGACAACAATTGATATTTCCTTTTAATAGCAATTGGTTTTTCATCTTTACTAATAATCTTGTGACTATAAATGAATACATGAATCTTGTGAACTCTTGAAGTACTTGATTGCCTTTTTTTTAACAATTGGTGTGCATGATCTTTGATGCTTATTACTTGATATATTTATTGTTTCTCTTGCTTGAATTTGTATCTCTCATTTTGAATTGATCTTTTTTTTTTTAATATAAAAAGGAAAGAATTTTAGGGTGACAAAATTGGTTATTTGCTTTATATGAATACATTTAAAAGCAAATATAGGGAGAATTTCATATATGCTTATAGTGTTTATATCTTATGCATATGAAATCATTTATGTTGGATTTTATGCCTATGGATCTTGTGATTAAATTTATGACCTTGCTGCTCTTGCAAAATTTTATGAAATGCATTTTAAGGGGGAGTTTTTATTGAAAAGTTCTAAATGATTTAGTTTTTACAAGTAAATTTAACTTTTTCATATTAAAAGTAAGAGGTTGTTAGCTATATTAGTTTTGAATTGATATTGGTTTTGATATAACGAAAACTTAAGTTTAATTAGGTTATGTACAAATGTTTTCAACTTAGCATTTTCCTTGAATCATTTTGAAAATCCTTAAGAAAATACTAAAAAATTTTAGACTCCTTAGTTTTCTAAAAAAGATATGTTCTTAAATGGATATTTAAGTAAAAATCATTTTTGAAACAAGTTAGGGTCAAGAAGTTTTGATGCTGTACTTGTAAGTATTGATACCTCTTGTACGAATGTATTAATACCTTCTTTAAAGTATTAGTACCCTTACATCTAACGATCATATTTACAAGGGTTCGTAAAGATAAGTATCGATACCTTTGGAAAAGGTATCAATACCTTAGCATTGGGAAAAACAAAAAGGCATATTTGTGAAGTATCCAATGGCTCATCTTCAACCTTATTAATTCCGAATGGTCATAATTTATTCATAGGCTATAAAAAAAAGTCTCCAACACCTCCAAATGCAAGAGACATTAAGAGAGAAAGCTTAAGCAACAACGTTCATCTCTCATAATTTTTTCAAGTAGTTCATCATTTGTCTAAGTTTTATCTCATATCGTTCTTGTATTTATTATATTTCTATCTTCCTAGAATTCTTTATCGTTCTCAAACTTTGTAAACGGCCAACCTTTTAATGTTCTTCTTTGTTTACACTAAATTCCTTTAAAAAAAGAGGGAAAAGGTCTACCGTAGCCTAAAAATTTAAAGATGTTATATCTTAGACTAGAAAAGATAATAGGTTCCTACCTTAGCATTGAAAGATAGATAGTTTTAAAGGTTATAATTTTTCCCTGAAAAATATAAAGTCAGGATGGTAGATTGGGAACTCCTTAACAAATAAAGATAAGGGAGATGGCAAGGGCATAAGGCTGAACTTGTATAAATCCAATAGTGTTAGTTTCTTTTTTCCTTTCTCATTTTCTTGTTTTTAATACTATCTTTCAATTTCCATAATCAAAATTTTAATTTGCAATAAAATTTGGGAAATCAATTCAGACCTTCTTGAGTTAATCACCACAAGGTCTAATAGAAGTCTAAGTATTATCTTTTTATTTTAAACTTGTTTTGGTTAAAAAATATAAAGTCCTAGTATTGAAGTCCATGTATTTTGTTTTTAGGTCAAACTTTCTTAAAAAAATTGGTTGAGCCCCAGAGAAAAAAAACAAAATACCTACACTGCATTAGCCCAAGAAAATATGACTTTTAGAATGTAAAGTACCAATACTTCTTAACCTTTCAAAACTATTAGGTACTAGAAAATTGATATCGATGCAGGTATCAGTGCTTGTTTTAAAAATCTTGCAAATAATGTTTTCTTTGCTTTTCAAAGCGTGTTAAATTGTCAAAAAAATGATATATATATATATATATATATAAGTATATATTTCAGAACATACATTCTAAGAAAACTAAGAAATCTAAAGAATTCTAGTATTTTATAAAATAATTTTAAAATGATTTAAAAAAATATTATATTGAAAAGATTCAAAGGATAATACTAAATCAAAAACATTAAAACTTAAATTAATTAAATTTAAAATTTTATTATATCAAAATCAAAATCAATTCAGAACTAATATAGCTAACAAAATAAAATATATTCGATTAAAAAAATACCTCAATTTCAATACTGGGCTTTACCCATTTTAAACAAAACTAACTCGATTAAAAAGAAAAAATACGATAACTTCAATATCAGTCTGCCCCATTTTAAATAAAACGATTCTGACTTAAATTAAAAAGATCTCGGCTTCAATATTAAAAAATGTATGGCTAAGATACATTATCTACATAAAAAATTTAAGCGCTTAACGTTAAAGTCTAATTAGGAAGCTGGAAACTTTTTATTGCTTGACTGTTTGACTTGGTTTGTAGGCTTCTAGAAACTTCAAGCGTATTCTATCTTCCGTATTTCTAGATCCACAGTGAGACTTTCCTGATAAGTTAAGATACTCTCTATAACTCATTCTTGAGTTTAAACTTATGTGTGAACCTTGAATCGTAAAAGACGCAAGTAAACACCGATACTGACGTGGACCATGACACATGCATGTTCTTTGTTGCTTAAAGTTAACCCAAAGGATGCTAGTTGTTGCCTATGATTTATGTATGTGAGGGGTTTAGGTATTTATCATGCATGTTCCTGAGCGTGAAGTTAATCATTTATCTCACTGGACCATATTTATATATGCTTCATCTACCAAACTTGGTTGTTCCCTTAATTAATTGATCGTTGTAGTTAGTACCCTATTCAATTGAGAAAAAAAGTGCAACTACGAATCAATGCATGCATGGCATTGCCAAGATGAGGTTGCTGTCTACTCTCACTATGGACTAAATTTGTTGGATGGTCATTATCTTTATGTGACAAACAACATTTATGAATATGAATGTTTCGTGAGCTTCGAAGGTGATGCATTGCATTGCATGCATCCAAACCCATCATGGAGATAGGGCTGAGGCCCAGTTCTCTAAAAAAATTAAGACAATATGTAGGTTCCAACTTCATACGGTTGAAGCCGCAAAAAAAGGTCTAGGTTTGGTGCCGCATGCAGAGATTTTGATTCCGAAGGCAGAGCTAGCTAGGACTCAAAATTGCTTCTAGTTGCATATGTCGTAATCATTAGTTGATTCCAATGACAAGTCCTAAATTTGCATCTGGCATACTTGAATCAAAGTCAGTCAGTCGTTCTTTGCTTTATATTTATATTTATATTTACATTCATGCGCTATATACTCTATATGCTTATGTGTCTCACAACTCTCAGCTAAGTACTCCGCAGGCTGCAGCACTCTCAATTAATTAAACTCTTTAATTAAGTCTTCCGTGTGAAATTCTCTATTTGCTAAATTTAGTTTAAAATTTTTTTTCGACCTCTTTTTTAATTTCATATATCTTTACGTGTGCAACTTATTAGACTCCTAACATAAAATCTATTAAGAATTTATATTTATAAATCATAAAAACTATAAAGTGATGCATTATCATCATCCAAATGAGAATGTACGTATCCCTTTTAAGAGAATCAATTCATATTCAAATCAACCTAAAATTTTCATTCAAAAGGTTAAGGATCAATCTTTTTTAGGGGAAGATCGATCCTCTTGCACAAATTTTTATTTCTATATCTAAGGGATTGATCCCTTTAAACTTTGATTTGTAATTATAGTCCGTTTGTTTATTTGATTAATTTGACTACTAAATCTTAAATTTATAGTTGATAAACTAAAAGCTTAAATTGAAAAATTAACTGATTAGTATTGAAACAATTCAAATTGACTTGAATTAACCAAATAAAGTTGATTTAAGTGAATTTAATCAATTATAATTGATTAATGCTCACCGTAACAACTACGTTAAATTATGAGTTCAGTTCAAGCTATTATTATTTTATATCTGTATATAACATATTTCGAGCTCTCAACTAAAATATTTAGGCTCAAATTAGACATTTAACTCTTATTATTCTCTTACACGTTAAAATAAAATAATCAAATTTGATTATCATAAATTAGGTATCCAAAAAGGAGCTATTTAAGGTTTTTCTTTTTGTATCTTTAAAATTTTTAGAACTAATTTATTCTAATATGATGTTATATTTTCTCTAATGAGTATTTAATTCTCTAATTAAAGTTAATAAAAATTTCACTTAATTCGTAATTATTCGCATCCTATCTTCAAGGTTACTTATGTCCCAAAAACTCTCAACCGACTCCTGTCTTTTTTTTTCTTTTTTTTTTCATGGCAATTACTATAATTTCCTTAATAAAATTTGTCATCCCTTATTAATATTTTAATTTTCAATTATGGTTCTATTTTTCTGTCTATAAATACTTTTCATGTTTGGGTATACGCATATCATTCTTGATATAACAAAATTTTTGTTGATTTAAATCTGGATTTCACTCTATAAAATGTTATTTTAAAAAAAAAATACGATTTAATTTACTCCCTTTTTGTTTTTGGAATGATATAGTTTATTTTTTTTCTTATTTTTAGAACTTTTACTATCTTTTCTTAGTTATTGACTTCAATGAAATTATGTTTACATTAGTTATTCTTTATTTTCTAAAAGTTTTAACTTCTTGGTAAAACATTGTAACAGCTTCAATATCAGTTCACTAATTTGTTTCATTTTTAAAAGTGTTTGTCGGATGAGCTAAGTATAGAAAAGTAGTTTCCGAAGGGAATACTTCTAATGATGGCCTCGACTATTTGGAAGTTTTCCCTATAATCTTTACGTATCTTTTAATTAAAATTATAAAGTGACGTTGTTTTTAATGGTTTAAGTTTTTTCTTGGTTCAATCGAAGTATTCATCTTTTTGTTTTATGAATATAAATTTAAGAAAGGGTAAGAATATAATCATTCATAATGTGTTTTTGTGATTTTAGAAGCTGAGATGAAAGCAATGTTTTTGAAATCGAATCAATGATCAAATTAATAAGATCTCTGATCACTGGTCTAAATGGTTCCACTGTTAATTCAATGACACTCAAATTTAGAACTAAAAAATATAAATAATAGGATGCTTGAAGACTTGTAATTAATTTTCTAGTCCAAAGGTGCAAAACATAAACAAAAAATCAATTATTCTGATTTTTTAGAGGAGTATAATGAAATTAAAATTTTTTTAAAAGATACGAAAATTTGAATATATCAAAATGAAAGCATCATAAATTAAAGATTAAAAACAAATAAGGCATGAATGACCTCTAAAGTTGAAGCCTAACTCAAGAACTTTTAATTTTTCAAAATGAAAACAAAAAAAGGGAAGCATCTCAATATCTCATATCAACCAAAAGACAAAAGTAACTAACTGATAAGTGGTGGTTTCAAAATAAGAGGGAAAAAAAAGTCCTAAGAAAAGCTAGCGAAAAAATTGCCTTGAGCTTTTGACATATACATTTCTAACATACTATTATTTTTTAATCTTAGAGAGATTGTAAAGACCTTTCTGAAATATGATTGGGGTAATTTTGGTAATTCATTCTTTTTTTTTTTCTCATTTTTCTTCACCTACTTCTGTCCCATCCATTTCGCTTCAACCGATATTCTTCTTTTTTTCTTTCAATCTCTTTAGATCAATTAATTTCTCCAAAAAAAAAAAAAATTTGACTTGGACTAAGGCAGATTAGAATTCTTTTTTTTTTTTTTTCAATCTTTCACCTACTCCCATGATTTTTATTCATTTATTTTCTTTTAATTGGTTGTAGGAACAAGTAGGGAACACAGATAAGAGACAAAGCAAGGTTTAGAGAAGGAAAGAAGGATTAAGCTTGGTCTGATTGATAATTTTCAAAACTATACAAAGGTTAGATTTGTTGATCTTTAGCCATTTCTTTTTTGGATTTTTTATTCAATTTTATGTCTTTTTTTTTTTTTCGTTTTTCATTCGATCCAATTCATTGTAGTTCATTTTGTAAATTTGTCTACATGTAGGCACAAAAGTGTTAATTCCAAAGCTGAACATTAGAAATTAAAAAAGCAAGTGATTCAATAGTTATCACAAAGTCTATTGCAACATTTAGTTACCAATTTGATATTGATTTTAGTAACTTTGCTTTTGTAGAACATCTTTTATTTTCTTAGAATCAACACCATTTACTCAAGCACCAGGATCTAACACTACAGCATCTCTAACTTCATTTTCAGTCATGGATTCTAATGCTGAAACATTCGCAGTATGAATTGTAATGAGGAAAAAATAAGAAACTGGCATGTGTTGCAGAAGTCAATAATGTTGCCATCATTATGTGTGATACTAGTTAACAATATTTGCATATATGATATGGGAGACTTTTGTGTTATATTGTATATGTAACAGATATTTTTCTTTTTTTGCTCACGCACTTTGTAATTGCTTAAATATATCATACTTTCATTTCTGAGTACTTCATCTTCTTTTATTGACAGGAAGAAAATACAGCGCTCTTAAGTAGTTAACCTTGCTAATTTTTTAATCAAATCATCCAAGTTTAGGTCTACTTATGATATTTTATGGTTCTCTGAGTGAACAAAATTTGAATGTAGCAAAAATTCTAACCAGTAAATGATCTAGAGACTCATAGGGAAAGATGGGATTAGAAAGGTAAATCCTTCTAAATGCTTAGCTATATCAGGGTATGATTCCTTTTCTTGATTCTTTAGGAAAAAAAAAAAAGAGTAACTGGTGTTTCAAAAATCATTTTGACGATGAAAACTGCTAAAGACCAACCATTAATGGATTAGAGTGTTAAAAGCTTTCGAAAATAAAAATAGAAATTATGAAGAAACCATTTTGAATGGAAGAGAAAAATTTGTGTGTGATTTTGAGGTTCTAGGGTGCTAGGACCTAATGGCTTCAACTTTAACTCTTAAAAGTCTTGGAGTTTCATAAGAAGTGACAGTTTCTCTAAGAGTTTTACAATACAAGTAGTTGTTGGCAATTTAGCAGGTAATACTCAGAATGCCTTCATTGTTGGAGCTGCTAAATGGACATTTTTGCGAACCTATACCATTTAACTCCTTTTTTGCTACTGAATCATAGTGAACTATATTTTTAACCTTTTGCTTAAACATGTTGGATAAATGCTTTATAATTTTTTTGTATATGGTGTAAGTATATCTAGCCTTTTGTTATGGAATAATAATAATGTTTAATCAAAATAAAAATATTATTTTACATGATATGTATTTTGCTTCATCTTCTCAACATCTATGATACAATGGTCATAACAAAAATGAAAACATCTTTTATTTTTTTAGAAACTTAGCTGGTATGCAATGAGCAACTACAATATTCTAAGCAAAACTATAATTTTTAATTTTGGTTACAAATTTATACGTTTTGCATTTCATCAAATTAATTGAGTCATCCAAATACAAACTTTAACTGCCTTAACAAAATATGAATTGATCCTCTTCGAAACATTTTTTTTAAATTCATAAAATCTACACATAAAAAACAAATAAAGTAACAGAACTTCCTAATTACCACATGTAAAAATAATATACTCGCAACATAGCGCAGGCTTTAAACAAGTATTTAATAATTTTTGTGACTTAGTTTGAGCTGCCTTTAATATAATATCATTAGGTTTGAAGGATGCATTTCAAATTGAGCTGTTAAAGCTCAAAATACAAGATGAATAATTTTGGCATTTTTGTTTGGTTTAATCGGTTTTTGACTTTTTTTTTTTTTTTGTTTTCAAGTTGTTCATCAAAATCCCAATTTAATATATGTATTTAAACCAGACACAACCAGTTTCAAGTTTAACTAGTTAAACCAATCTGTCTTGCCTGATTTTTTAATCATTGGATAAATGGGTAAATCTCACTATTTTTCTTTTGGATGAAGTGTCTAAGACTACAATCATACCTTTGATTTGTTCACACCTTGCACTATCACTTGCCAATTTTATTGTCTATTGTAAGCAACATTGGTAAAATGATGAAAATTGTTTACAGCATTGATTGATGAACCAGACCTATGAATCAAACTTATTAGATAATATCCATGGATGGAACCCATAAAGGATCCATGCACCATATTCACCGATACATATGAATCAAACCCATTTGACAAGATCCATGAAACAAACCAATGAACCATCCCATTAAATGCATCAAACCCTCTCAAATCGAACCTTTCAAAGCACATAACTTCATATACATTAAAAATTAAGCCTTGCATATATAAATATGAAATCTCTTTTGTGCTATATACATATTAGATTATATATCCACAGTCCATAATTACATTAAATCCACGTGCATTTATGTTATATAGGAATCTATAGTTGAGGAGAATGGAGATTTATATTTCATAGGCAGAGTTGTTGACCCATCAACGCCTTAAAATTGTACTATATCCAAAATATAAATTTTGGACAAATCTTTGAAAGAAGCGGGTGTCCACGTGGCAAACTTCTTTCCTTTCCCCTTCTTTTTAGATTTTATTATTTTTATTTTTTTAGTTTAGGAAAAAATAAAATGAAAACGGGATAAAATTTGAGTTGAACTATTTTGGATATTTAATTTTTTATGTCTTTTTAGAGTTTGGATTGCTTCAATTTCAAGTCAATTCGATTTTGAATCATTGTTGGTTTAAGTCATTGAGGTGAAATTCGGGTTGAACCATTTCAAACATTTGATTTGTTAGGTTTTGCTCAGGTTTGGGTTATTTCAATTTCAAGTCACTTTGATTTTGTATCATTTCAGGTTTGGTCGTTTTGGTTTTCGATCAATCGAGTTTAACACTCCACTTAATCAGGTTTAAGTCTTTTCAGATTTGGACCAAGTTTTGATCAATCAAGCTTAATACTTAGGTTAATTGGATGGAGGAGGCATCTACGTGACACATGTTCTTTTTTTTTTTTTTAATTTTTATTATTTTAGCTTTCTTTGGCTTGGAAAACCATAAAATAGAAAAATGTGAAACTCGGGTTAATCCATTTCGGGTATTTATATTTTGAGCAAAGAAGAGTATGATGTTGAGTCGACAATTCGAACTTAAAATGACTTGAATCTCAAATGATTTAAACTTGAAATGAACTAAACTTGAAATGATCAAATTTGAAATAACCTAAACCGAAAATGACTTGAATAATTAACTCAAAATAACCGGAATTCAAAATGATCGAACCCGATAAACCCAAGTGTTAAACTTCACTGACCTAAACCTGATTAGCCCAAATGTTAAATTTGATCAACATGAACCTGAAAATGGCTTCAATTTGATAGCTCAATATTAAACCGGATTGTCCGAAGCTAAAAATAGTTCGAACCAGAAATAATCTGAACTCAAAATGACTTGAAACTGAAGTGGCTTGAAACCGAATAACCTAAACTTAAGCATAATAAAAAATTTACTAACCCGAAATGACCTTACCTCAGAACCAACACGATTCACCTAATTAACAAGTCTAATTCTATTTAAGTTTTTCCTTTTTCTTTTTTTTTTTTTTTTGTTTTTCAAAAATCTCAACAAGCAATTCTTTTTACTTATTGTATGTACTTTGTTACATATAGTCCTTATTTGCATTTACAACTTTCCCGAACAAATATATAATTAATTTATAATTTTTATTAATATTAAAAAAATAATCATCCTAGCAACATTAATTAACGCGGATTGCTGCCTAATTAATGCCTTAATTTGGTCAATATTTACTTGAACGATTCAATTCAAGTTCGATCGACAAAATCAAACCTAGGAATAATGGAATAGGCCCTGTCCCTTGGATCACTCAACTTTTAGAAAACTGCTTTTAACTTATAATAATAATAATAATAATAATAATAATATATTGGGAATGAAAAAAACAAAAGCAATTGACTCTATCACGTGAACACTTTGGCATAGGACAAGACAAAGTCATCCTAGTTTTAATTTCGCCACGTTGTTCTTTTAATTTATTTTTGTTTGTTTGATCTTACATTTATGCTAAGTACAATGTTACTACATCATAGGGGACATTAGTTTGATTATGAGCATTTTATAACTATAATTATAATAACTCTTTTGACCTGTATATATTTCTAGTTATCTCATAAATTAAAGAAATTTAATTGTTGCTCTTTTTATTTCATGAATATATATATGTATAATATTGCAAGTAGTGGGTTGTTAAATGTTGACCTTAAGCTACTTACGTACAGATCTAGGTTATTTTTATAGGTTTTGGTTGTAATATATATACAAAAATAAAAAATATATCCTGATCAATATAAATGGATAAATGATGAAGGTTTGGCTCATAGTATTTGATTTGTACGCAGGCAGGCATGAAAAGCTTCATTAATTGTTTTTTTTAAACAAAATATCCATATATAAAAGCATTTTTGGGTTTAGAAAATTAAGAATATAAGACAATATACATATTTGATTTAATTTTAAATAAGAACAATACTCCAAAAAATTAATCTCTTCTTTTAATTTGATTGATTATAAAAGGGATACAGAATTGAGAGCCAACTTACTGTAATTAATTAAGCCACATTGACATACATATGTAGGGTTTTCTTCTAGGGTTCAATTAATATATATATATATATATATAGTTCTCCTGGCAACCGAATTGAAGCAGATAAATTAAATATATATATATATATATAATTTAAATTGGGTTACCCGCTATTTGATTATGGATGACTCGGCAAGGAATGAGATTGAGATGTACCCTTTGCCTTTGCCTTTGCTTCTGCGGTTTTGCCTTTTGCCAGGGTTCAAGCTTGGCTTGATGACAAAAGTAATTAAAGAAAATGTATGACTATATCTAAGTTAACAAATAAATCAAGTTAGTTGCAAATGTAAATAATTAATATGCCTTTATGCTATAGAAACTAAATAAATATTGGAGTAAATTTACAAAACAAATGATTAAATCGAACGAATATTATATGGAGTAATTATTACAATAGAAAACAGAAAAGAGTATTTCATGATTCTTTCATAGGCGCATCGCATGATTGTACCCTGTGCAGTGGAGGGCATAATAAGGCAAAGCAGTAGGGGTCAGCAGGCGGAGGCGTAGGGGCGGGTTCAGGCCCCGTGCTCAAGGCCAGCGGTCACTGTAAAATGGTCAATGGCCTTTTCCACAATGATTACCCATTTGAAGATTAGAATCTTTGATTCCATTTCCACACAATAAATCTTTGATTCGTGTAAAATATATGCACTGTGAAATTGGATGGCTGATGGCTCTAAGTCTCTAACTAACCAACTTAACTTTGTATTTTAAGGGTTTTTCCTTTTTTTTTCGTTTTTTTAGATAAAGGTTCGATGGCGGTGGCACATATGGTTCATACGCAATAATAGATGAGAGAGTTGAAGGATCAATCATTAATTACTAAACAAAATAAGAAGGCTAGTGTTTTGTTTTGAAGTAGTAGGAGCTCGAAATTTGTTACGCACATACGCATGCTGTACGGTGCTGAGATGAAGCTTTTTATAGCAGTACTGAATCTACACACCTGCTATAATATATGGAACTTATTGATCAATATATATATATATATATATATATAGATGTCTGTGTGTATGGAACTGATTGTAATTAAGATTCACATCCCATCCTATCCTATCTTAATCTAACCTAATCTAACTTCAGCTCCATCCACATATTCATATTACCATACGCATAGATTTTTATTTTATAATTGGGGACTTTTATGTATTAAATTAAAGTTTAATCTCAAAATTTAAAACTACGAGATTAATAAAAATTTAGTTTAAACTCCCAAAATCAGTAACTAAAATTAATTCTTCGAAAAGTTCATATCTTAGTTTCTTTAATAAGAAATCTCTAAATTTTGAGATCTCAATTTTATTTTTTTTAAATTTAATCAAAAGAAAAAAAAAACCCAACAAATGACCTAACAATAGCTAAAATCCTAAAAGGAAAATCGTAAAAAATGTAAAAAAAAAAAAATTTAGAAGATTTTATGCCTAAAAATATCGATATTTATTTATGAAATTATTTTGTAAAGGTATTACTTTAAAACTGATAAGTTCATTTAAATTTATTGTTGGACTTCTATAATTATGTAATAATTAAATTCTATTTGCTGGTAATATATTTGTTTGTTATGATTATATGTTTATAAATATATACATTCATTAATAGTAATGAATAAATTCATTTAACTTAAAAGGAAGTAAAATTGTTAATGAAGGCAAAACAATTCGATTAATGTTAAAAATTAATAAAGCAACAAACAGAAGCTGAACAACGCTTGATTGCAGCCTAACAGCCTTAACACATGCTACATCCAGAAGTAGAAACAGAAGTAGAATTAAAATACGAGAAATAGGTTAGTAAGTCTAAACTAAACTTTTAAACAATAAAGGAAGGAAGGAAATGAAGCTTAAATTCAGATGCAAGAAGATGCTGTTCGTTCGAAAGTTTGAGTTCTAATCATATCAGATTCCGGTGTGGGTTGGTGAGTGAGTGAATAAGGAATCGAACTGAGGATCAAGTCAACGGTTCTCCGATGGATGGATGGCTGTGCACTTTGGCGACAGGAAAAAAAAATCAATAAAGAAGGAGCTTACTTTAATTTTTACAATATTTTATTTATTTATTGAGGTTCCAAATGGAATCCATGCCAATGGCCAAACAAAAGGAAGAAAATTGGAAGGGGACAGCAGCTTTGGAATTTGGATTGGTTGTTACATTGATAGTGGATGTGGATTAGACGACTTGACCGATGCCCAGATTTAGACAAAGTTCGTAGCCTGCGTGCCAGCCAGCCAGCCAGCCAGCCAGCCGTCCATCCAGCCGGCCAGTCCTTTTTAGTTGTGATCTCTAAAATGAAAAGTGTAAACTAAACGTAACATAAAATGATTTTGACTTCTTTTAAATAACCCCCTCCCCTCTCCAAAATAATAAATAAATACATTACTTAAATACTTTTTTCAATCAAAACCGCTCTTGGCTCTTCAGAAGCAGTAAAAGCAAAGAAGTAATACTGGCTGGCGTTTAGACGATTGCAAATAAATTCTCTCTCTGTGCTGCATCTGCAAAGAAAGTTGGATTGGAAGCGTGTTGAATGTTGATATTCATAGTATTTGACAATTGCACCTTGGAGGTGGTGGAGCCACGGCGGGTCCAGCTCCAGGGCCGCCATTGCATCTTTTGAACTGGAGCTTCTTCCTTTCTTCCAAAAATTATCTCTTTATCTATTTAATACTCTTTTTTAACAACAGTAACAAATTGAGGTAGATTTTCTGTATCAGGAAAGCGAAATCTTTTGTCTTCAATACAAATTCCAATCTCTCTTTCCCTTTGATCGCCTATTCCTGGGTTGCCTTGCTTGGCCTTCTGATCAAATCCAGAAAGAAATAAAATAAAAAAATGAAGCGGTCGTTGCTATGGTACTGTTTGTGGGGATGGTTAATGGTGGGAGAAACTGAAAAAGTACTAGTAATGGGGGCAAGCGAGAGTTCTGGGGAGAGAAAGCTTGATCAGACACCTACATGGGCGGTGGCTGGGGTTTGTTCCGTTATCATCATCATTTCTATTCTCTTGGAAAAGGTTCTTCATAAACTTGGAACGGTCGGTAATCCTTCCTTCTTTCCCGTTTCTTTTATCACTTACTTTTTATTCGACTTTATACTTTTAGTTCTTCTTCTTTTTTTTTTTTTCCCCATAAATTAGTTTTCTTCCTTCCGTTCCGTTCCGTTCCCCTCCCCTACCTCACTTCAGTTTCATACTTAAATTTGTCTACAAATCTTGTATCTTTCTTTACCATTCTGTTAATATTTCTCGGCTGTTTCCTAACTTGTGTCATTTCTACACCAACCTTCCCCCCAAAAACAAAACCATTAGAATGGATTGGGAAAAAGGAAATAGCTTTCAATTTTTTTTAAACATATTCCTTTTTCCTCTTCCAATTTAAAAGATTGGTTGATCTTCAACCTCCATTGTCTTTTTTGCAAAATAATTCCCTATTTGAATTTCACTGGAGAGAATGAATGCTGCAGTGTTGTGTTGTTATTTTGTTGAAACATGTTTAGGTTTCTAATACTGCCACTACAATCTTTTTGTGGCATTCAGTGGTTCACAGAAAGACACAAGAGAGCTCTGTATGAAGCCTTGGACAAGGTTAAAGCTGGTGAGTCAAGAATTTTATTTTTATTATTACTAATGTTATACAGACTGCTTTTGATTGCCAGAAACTGGTTTAGAAGATGCCACTATTTTCTCCAATCCAAAATTTTGACCTTTCACATGATTATTGTAGAGCTGATGGTTCTGGGTTTCATTTCGCTGCTCCTCACTTTTGGCCAGAGCTATATTGCCAGAATCTGTATCCCTAAAAATGTTGCCGATACTATGTTGCCTTGCAAAGCTGATAGTGAGCAGGACACCACTACGAGCAGTGAAGAAGAACACCGTCGAAGACTCTTGTGGTTTGAGCGTAGAACTTTGGCTACTGTTGCAACTGCTCCTAAATGCAAGGAGGTGAGCCTAGGCCAACATGTATTGATGTCCAAGTAGTTTGGTTGTTATTATTATTATTATTTTTATTATGATTATGAGCCCGCACTCATTGCCAATTTTGTTTCCTGCAAATGTCCAAGACATGGTATATGTTCATGCATGGAAAGGTTAGAAAGTAAAAACCTTATATTGACTACAAACTAAAGAAATAAAAGAAATTGAATTTTTTTTTCATGTGGGGAGGGTTTGGGTGCTAGGTAGACCAATGATAAACTATCTGGAATCCACTGTATCTAAAAGCATGTTTTCTGGTCTTGCCTTGACCAACGTAATCAGCCTTCTGTTAAGTTCCATCAATGTATGATAGTTTGTGGATGGGGTATGCCAAATTCTGCCTGCCTCTCACAACAGGTTGAGGGAAAATGAAGTAGGGTGTTCTGGAGAAAGATGCTATAAATAAGTTAAGCAATTATTTCTGCTTCTTGTGTGGATGTGTAGTAAATTTCAAATTTTTGGTTTTCTTTTTTTTTTCCCCATTTTGAAATGCGTCTGGTAGATTGATGTTTCTGATTGTGTCTGAAATGAGATGCTGAAGTGGCTGATCCTCCAGTGAGCTCATTGAAACACTTATTTACACAAGAATGGAGGTCACAATCTAGGACTTTGCAATTTGAGTCGATAATCTTATTTGTCATTTTACATAATTTTTTGTTTACAAGCTATTGAAATGAACCTTGTTTGATCATTTACAGTGTTAAACTGGTTTTGTAGATGCCATTTTGTAGTCCAAAAAAAAAAAAAACACCTTATACTCCTTTAAGATTCATTGAGTCATCCTCGTACATCTTGCTATTGCCTTTCGAATTACTTCTATGGTGGCTTCTCTTGTTTACATTTCTGGATTAATCTTCCTAATCACTTAGTTGTTCATTTTTTAAGGAACTTTATATTTGCTTCTGGTCTTAGTTTGAGGTAAAACATAAATTTCTGTCTTCCTGAAACTGTAACTAACTGGGTTTTCTCTACAGGGGTATGAACCGCTTATATCCACTGAAGGGTTGCATGAATTGCACATCCTTATATTCTTCCTAGCAGTTGTTCACGTTTTATATAGTTTTGTTACTATGATGCTTGGGAGACTAAAGGTAATTAAATTGTATCCTATCTGTGTGGCTTCTACTTGATCCTCTGCTCTCTAATCGATTTTCATTCTTAAAGATAAGTATATTCTTTTAAACTAAAAACTTCTTTGAACAGATTCGTGGCTGGAAGGTATGGGAGCAGGAAACTTTATCTCATGACTATGAGTTTTCAAATGGTATATATATATATATATATATATATATATATATATATATTCTTTTCACAAGTAACAGCTTCTAGTGCATGTTATAGCTTTAAATCTTCTACTGTCAATCTTGCACTTAATTTCCCAACTTTACTTGTTGCATCTTAGAAGCTAACCTTGACACATGGTTGTTTTTGCAGATCCCTCCCGATTCAGGCTCACTCATGAGACATCTTTTGTGAGAGCCCACACCAGCTTCTGGACTAGGATTCCTTTCTTCTTTTACGTTGTAAGTACTGTTAACTAGCAAAAATAGTACAATTTGTTTAATAAGGTGGAGTTACAAGTAACCAGATACTAACCAGAAAATTCAAGTGCACTCATTTTGGTTCTGGTTGCGGCCATAAAGTGATGAAAAGGTGCCATTGAAAGAAAAGGTTTTTCCATGTTAGAAATGACTGCATTTGCAAAAGATGTTGCACCAGTTAATGAATAAAAGTAAAAATTTGGTTGTGATCGTTTTCTTGAATGTAGTGTATTGGAGTATGATAAATGAAGAAACTAAAAGAACAGAAAAGATTGTAGAAAGAATACGGAAACATAGTTGGATTTATGGTAGAGTTAGATTGACTCCCAAAACACAGTTACTGCAGATAAAGCTGCTTGAGTCGATTCCCACCCCCCCTCCCCCCCCAAAAAAAAAGAACTTGCTTTATTTGAGTGCTACTTCTTTGTGGTATTACTATGTATTTCAATGTGCTACCTTTCTAAATCAATACTGATCATCTTGGGATTTCACTGCAGGGATGCTTCTTTCGTCAATTTTTCAGGTCTGTTGGGAGGGTTGACTACTTGACATTGCGGAATGGATTTATCACCGTGAGTATCTTTCAATTGCAAAGATAACAGTATTTGATGTTGGTTTGTCATGTGCTTCCTGACTATTTCAAACTTGTCTTGTAGGTTCATTTAGCTCCCGGAAGTAAGTTTAACTTCCAAAAATATATCAAAAGATCTTTAGAGGATGACTTTAAGATCATTGTAGGAGTAAGGTACTAGTTATATTTCTGTATTACATCGATAACCTTCCTTGCTGTTAATGTGCCTGAACCTAGTTTATCCTGTTTGCAGTCCAGTGCTGTGGGCATCGTTTGTGGTCTTCTTGCTGCTAAATGTCAGAGGTGAGCCACTTTTTCTTGGGGGGTTCCTTTCAGATTACTATTTTGCAATTCAAACGGAATTAGAGTCTGAATTCTGTTTGCTAATATAACACATGCTTTTTCCAGGGTGGCAAGCAATATTTTGGGCCTCCATAATTCCTGTGATTGTAAGAAATATTTCTTAACAGCAGCTTCTTTATAATTATACTAGAAGATTTCAAGATTCTAATTATTTCATTGATAACAGATAATCTTAGCTGTTGGGACAAAGCTTCAAGCTATCTTGACAAAGATGGCTCTTGAAATTACAGAACGGCACGCCGTGGTCCAGGGAATGCCTCTTGTACAAGGCTCTGACAAATATTTTTGGTTTGGTCGACCCCAATTAGTTCTTTATCTGATTCATTTTGCATTATTTCAGGTATTCATTATTCTCTACTTTAATTAATTATCAACTATAAGAATAGCCGCCTTTTAACAGAAAATGAATCCAGATTTAAAATCCTAACATTCAATGTTCTTGTTTGGAATCATAACTTTAGGTGCACAGAAAATGTTGTAGTAAAGACTATAAAAAGAATTCTTTCTTGCTTACTTTATGTGTGAAGGGTATAGATTTTAATAAATAACAAAAGCTAATCTTGATGGTGTCTATATTTTCCTTATAGGAGGTGAACCTAACTAGAGAGTCCTTTGGTCAATGCAAATTTAGCATGAGCAGGGTCCCAGCCTGCATCATTGTTGCGTGAAGTGACAGCACTCAATATTGTATATGCTTGCTGGTACCAGGCGATCCAAGGCCTTTATAGCTGTGTCGCTTGCATTTACTGCTAGAAATCTGATTTTAAGTTAATGTCCTAATTTTTGCACAAACTAAGATTCTGATAGGAAGAAATCGCATGAAAAATGCATAATAAATTTCATCAATTTTAGGTGCAACCTTGAGCTATTTTTCTATTATAGTTGTCTACAATATGTAATTTGGGGAGGACTGATTAGAGGTCTGTCATTCTAGTTTTATCATTAGCTAATGGCTGTCTTATTCTGAATTGTAATTGTAATAGGACATTCTTTGCCTGTTAAAAATATTTGCTGGAAAATTTTGGTGGATCGTCAAATTTTTTTCCAAGTTCCTTTGCTACTTGCATTGGTGACATCCTAATTATTCTCTTTTTTCCCTTTTTCTTTTTGGCAGAATGCATTCCAGATAACATATTTCTTGTGGATCTGGGTACTAACTTGCCCATTTGCAACTTCTCTCCCTCTCTTTTTATTTGTGTTTCTCTTAACCCGCTTTTTCATTATTTCTAATCTGAAAGTCTGTTATAAATTTTTTTTTTTTTTTTTGTGCAGTATTCCTTTGGACTCAAATCTTGCTTTCATGCTAATTTCAAGCTTGCCATAATAAAAGTTTCTTTGGGGTAAGCTTAAGCTTTAGTACCATCAGTCTATTGTGAAAAGTAATATTATGCACCTCAGATGTAAATATGATTCTTTGCCGTAATAATCCTTAAAAGTATTGGTCCAATTTCCTTTTGGTGTTTCGCAGGGTTGGAGTTCTATGTTTGTGCAGCTACATCACTCTTCCGCTCTACGCCCTTGTAACTCAGGTGCCTTTTCTGTTTCCAATCTCTTTGATTAAAGCAGCTTCTAGGCATTACTTGAATCTGCACGCAAATGGAGGGAAGATTAAAACTTAATTACTTTTATAATTTGTTTGTCATACAAATCCTCCATGGGTTAATGCTAGAATGGGATCATTGTGTTGTTTTCTTTAATGTGCTCAGTGCCAATAGAATAAAATTGAGTGATGCTTATAATGCTGGGATACTTACAGATGGGTTCCCGCATGAAAAAGTCCATCTTTGATGAGCAAACATCCAAGGCCCTTAAGAAGTGGCATATGGCTGCAAAAAAGAAGCAAGGGAAGGCAGGAAAGTCCCCCACTAGAACCCTGGGTGGAAGTGCAAGCCCAAGTTCAACAGTCCGTTCCACTGGACACGCACTTCATCGATACAAAACTACCGGTCATTCAACTCGTTCCTCATACACCTATGAGGATAATGACATGTCTGATCTTGAAGCTGAGCCATTGTCACCCGCATCATCTACCAATTTAATAATACGAGTGGATCATGATGAGCTAGCAACTGAAATGAGTGAAACCTACCATGTAGATGCAAAAAATGAAGATGACTTCTCCTTTGCGAAGCCTGCGCCAGTAAAAGAACCATGAAGGAAGTGGGAGGGTGCATGCTTGCATGCGGGTGGTGGCAAGTCTTTCGTCTGTCTGCTAAAGGAGAGACTTGTTGTGTAAATGTTGAATGCATTCCGGGGAATCTATTGATATCTTGGTTGAAATTATTTTGGCTAGGAAGTGGAATTTTTTATTTTTTATTTTTAAATTATGTACATTAACAGTGCTTGTTTATAAATTACACATTCTCACCCCTATAGCTGGATTTTATTCTAGACGTTGAATGGTCTCGTCTCATCAAGTATTTTTCATAGTCGCACTCTCATTTGAGAATCTATTCTTGCAATTACAAATGTTTTTCAAAAGTAGTACTAGTAATGAACACTGAAAAGAAAAGACCCTGGAACTACAACTACAAAGTGGATCCACATTTATCAAACCAAACGGTCCAAACCAAATGAAACGAAGCTAGAGGTAGTAAAATGAACTCGAACTTAAAAATTCATAAGAAAAAATTCAAAGCCCAAATTTGATTTGATAAAAAAGTTAATGGTCCAAACTCGAGAAAACTCAAATCCAAAATGGCCCAAACCTAACATAGCCTAACTCGAAATGACTCGAACTCGAAAGAACCGAAACCTGAGATTGACCTGAACTTGAACTCGAATTTAATACTAAAAATAAATATGAAGAAATTATAATTATATAATTTTTAATAAATCAAAAACTTCAATTATGAATTTTATTTTAATATTCTTTTAATAATTTAATTAAATATTAAAAGTTAATTTATATTTTAAAAATGATTAAAATTGCTTCTGGGTTGGGCCGGGCCGCAACCTAAATTTTTGTAAAATCCCAAGCTCAGACCCTTATTTAACATACCCATACTTGTCTATTAAAGCTAGAATTATTGTTTATCACATTAAAAAATATTTTTTATTAATATTGTATATTTTTATAATTAAATATAAATAAAATATATTAATTTAAAATTATTATTCTGAGCCAGGTCAGGCTAGTCTGATATAAAAATATGAGAACTTGGGCCTAGGCCCAATTGGGCCCCATGGATAGCTTGACCCTTGAACATATTTATATATGATAAAATATTAATTTATCAAAAAGTAAAATTATAACATTAGCTTTGAAAAACATTATCAATAAAGTATATTATTTATTTATCACATTTTTTTTAATTTTATTAGTTAAACTCATTAAATATTGAGAGTTTGTGTATATTAATAGTAAAATTTTAAATACTTCTTTGAATATTATTATTATTATTATTATTATTATTATTATTGTTATTATTATTATTTGTAATGGTAATTAGAATCTGATAATAGTATAACAAAGTAATAAGATAAATTAAAAAATATGAAAGTCATAACAGATAATACTATATCAAAAATAAATTAAATATTAAATATTAATACCATATATAATTTAATTAAATATTAAAAATTTAATTTATATTTTGTACATGATTAAATTTGCTTATGGGTCAGGCCGAGTTACGGCCTAAACTTTTTTAAAATCCCAAGCTTAGGCTTTTATTTAACGTGCTCAGATCTGCCTATTTAAGCTAGAATTACTGTTCATCACATTAAAGAATATTTTTTTATTAATATTTATATATTTTATAATTGGATTAGGTGGATAGTCCGATCCTTGAGCATGTCTATATATGATAATATAATAATTTATTAAAAAGTAAACCATATTATGAGCTTTGAAAACATTGTCGATGAAGTATATTATTGATTTATCATATTTTTTAAATTTAATTAGTTAAATTCATTAAATATTGAGAGTTTATATATGTTAGTTATAAAATTTTAAATACTTCTTTGATTATTATTATTATTATTATTTCAAGTAAAGATAATTAGAGTCTGATAATAATATAATAAAATAATAAGATAAATTAAAAGAATATAAAAGCCATTATAGATAAAACCATATAAAAAATGAATCAAATATTAAATATTAAGTATTAAATATTAAATATTAAATATTAATACCATGTATAATTTAATTAAATATTAAAAACTTAATTTATATTTTATATTTAATTAAACTTGCTCATGAGTTAGGCCGAGCTGCGAGCTGAATTTTTTAAAATCCCAAGCCTAGACCTTTATTTAATGTGCCTAGACCTGCCTGTTCAAGCTAGAATTATTGTTCATCATATTAAAAAATATTTTTTATTAATATTTATATATTTTATAATTAAATTCAAATCAAATATATGTTATTTTAATTTAAAATCATTGTTCCGAGTCGGGTCGAGCTAGTCTAAAATAAAAATATTAGACTTAAGCCCAAGCCCATTTGGGTCGAGTGATAAAATAATAAATTATCAAAAAGTAAATCATATCATGAGTTTTGAAAGCATTGTTAATAAAGTATATCATTCATTTATCACTTTTTTTAAAAAAAATTTAATTAGTTAAACTCATTAAATATTGAGAGTTTATGCATGTTAGTAGTAAAATTTTAAATACTTCTCTGAATAATAATAATAATAATAATTAATGAGTTTAACTATATGAAAAATGAAAAAATCACATGTTAGACTAGCAATTAAACCTGTCCATGGACTAGATAGCCTGCTCAACACAATAGGCTCGACACGATTAAACCTAGGTCTTAGATTTTAAGTTTCAAGCACGCTCGACTTGAAATAGTATTTTTTATAAATAAAATAATATATCTTATTTAAATTTAATTATAAAATATGTATTATAAAAATAACTTTTTACTATTATAAACAATGATTTGTACTTAAATGGGTCGGCCAGGCCAAATTCGGTCATGAGCTGAGAATTCAAAATTTTGAGCCGCGGCTAGGCTCATAGAATCGAACTAAGATTTTTTTGGGCCAAATTGGGTCAAATTCAGGCCTAAGCTTAAAATTCAAATTTACGTAAAAATGATTACATTTAACATAAAATAAAAAATAATGTAAAATATACTCAAACTCGAACTTGACCTGAACTCGAACCCGAATTGATTCGAACCTGAATCAGTCTAAACTAAAAAAAATTTAAACCTAAAATGATCTATTCGATCACGTCCAATTGTCACATCGAAGCCAAGAGATACAAGTGGATGAAGTGAAGGGCTGAAATCCTACAGGTCAGGGAGCATCTCATGATCTTTGCTACGTCTGCTCTTAACTTTGGTGGTGAGGGCGGGGGAGGGCCCTTCACCCCGTGCGAGGTCATACTTCCACCAGAATGTAGTCGCAAGCAAATACCTCCCTCGGGTTCATACGCGTCACTTCAATATTTAAAAAGAAAGTAAGGGCCGATGGCTAGGTTAGCTTCGGTAAATATTAATGTCAAGTCAGACATCTTTTTTTGGAATAATTAATGCTCAGTTAAATGTCGTTTTATGACAGACAAAACAATACACGCTTGCGATTTATTGCAAGAAGGTTAGCTTAGGTAAATATTAATGTTTAGTAAAATGTCCTTTTTTTTTAAGGATAAATAATGTTTGGTCAAATGTCTTTTGTGACAGACAAATAATACACGCTTGCGATTCATTGTAAGAAAAGTAGTTTGCTGTTTGTCTGAGTTCCCCTCACCATTCACAACATTATATATTAACAACAGCCAACATGCTCATGATACAAGATCTAATTCCTTTCCAACTAGGGATAAGTGGCAGTCAACATTCGTAATAATCACGTGACGTATATTTCTTTGAAATTGTAAGTTGCGAATAACGTGCGCACTCCATCCAAACAACACCAGTACCGATATCCCCGGAACCCTGCCAGCCTTAAAAGCGTCTAACCAATAACAAGACTAGACTGAACAACTTTAGACGCATTCTCTCAGCGATATGCTTCAGGCATCATCCAATTGCAACTCTAGGCAACTATTTCTAATCCATTTTCTTCACAACAAAACCAGTAATAGAATCCTGATTCCAAAGCAGTTGAATGAATAAGAGTAAAAGAAAAGGGTGATGCATGCAAATAGCCTAGTAAACAACTGAAGGAAAGTAAGAGAAGGAAGCTATTGATGCAAGAGTGAGCTGCTTGTTGATGATCAGCAGCGAGTTAGCTATGAATTACTTGCAGTAGCCGTTACACTACTAGTGGCAATTAGTTGTTATTTTTAGTTGATTCCTTTCGTTACTAGATTGTATATATAATGATGATGGTTTTCAACATGAGACTACTGAATAAATATTCTCTGTATCTTTCCTCTCCCGTCTCTCTAATTACACTTTGTTCTTGGCAATCCTCGAGTACCATTCTGTTATTGGTTCTCCTGAGCTTCCTGATTATTTTCTTTGATTTTTTTATAATAGCAAAGGGCTAATTTAAATACATGTTTCTTCTAAGTGATAAAAAGAGAACACTGATTTATTTGAACAAATGTGCAGACAGGATCAACATAAACGCAAGAATTAGCAGCTAGTGCCGCAGTGATTATAGTAATAGTAACATAAGACTTAGACATAGCTGTCAATTAAAGATTTTCTCATATCATCCACAATGGCAGTAGGTTGGACCTCCTTTAACTTGAATACACTCAACGACAAAGTGCGGTTGCGGTAGTACCTGCCCCATAAAAAGCCATCCACTCATGCACTGCTATGCCAGCAGCTATCACTTCACTACCATGGTTAACAGTCCTTGTCACCAAAGGTACCTGAAGGAGAGTTGAAAGTTCATCCAAGTCTTCAGTGGATGTATGGGGTGGACCTACAAAAGAAAAAAGCAACAGGTTACTAGTTTAACCAAAAATTAGAACTAAAATGTGTTTCACCGGCTGCAGTAACAAGTAAGAAGGAGATACTTTTTATCCTACCAAGCCACCTCTATCAGCGAAGGCATAGTAGCTGCCCACAAGAATATTGCCAGCAATTGTCCGCCTAAAGACTTCCACTCCAAGAACATCTGCAATCAACTCCGTCTCCTGGTCAATACAACAAAGTATGCATATTACATCCATAAACACTATATATTCACATATAATAAGAGTCATGGGCAAAATGAACCTCTAATTGGTAGTCAAGATTTCAGAGATATGATTCCCACAAACCAATTTATCATTAAGCTCCCAGCATGGAGTACAGTGAAATTTAAAATCAACATCCTAGAACCAGATAGTAAGTGGACAATAGTCTCAATAGGAGAAGATAGGGCATAGAGATACTCAAATGTCAATGATGTCTGCCATGATAACATGTAAAACTGGTTTATATAATACACTGGAAAAAACTTCAAAAACAAGAAATAAAGTAACCACTAACAATACGCAACTATAGACTCTATTTTAAAACTACTATCACCTTGAAACTAAGTTGCAGAAAATTCCAATTAATAGAGGCAATATCATTCCCGCAAGTGATCTATCAAGATCAGTATGTGAAAGAGCAACGTGATCATTGCATGCTATGTAATTCCCCAAGGCTGACAGCCTCTCATCAACATGCCAAACAACAACTTGATCAGGTAGGTTGTTTCTCAAGTTCTGAAGCTCTTTAATAAGAAAGGCAAGACAATCAAACTGAGGGTCAACAAGTCATTTGAGAAAATATCATACAAGTAGATTTGATGAGCCTTATAAGAATAAAACTCAATGGAAATAAGTCTTTAATGGTTCAAAACGAAAATAGAAGAAAATAAAATCTAAAATATGAAAGTTGGAAGGATAAAAGGAGTAAACCTTGATTGATTGATAAAAATTCTTGCCATAATCAATACAAGGGTTGGACGCCACTTTTAGGGATGAGAAACTTAAAAGATAAGTCTCACAAACTCGCCACTAAAAAGACTTGGATAAAAGAAAAGAATTGAAAATAATCAGCTACTTTCTTAATCAACTTTGAATGTCTCATAATCAAGCACAAGGTCCTCTATTTATAATAAAGGATTTGGCCAAAGGCCTTTACAAGAAAGGAAACTGAATCTTAAATAATTAATTAAGGTATTGCTTGCTGACAAAGAAATAAAATAGTCAATGGAATTAATTTTCTTGCAAGCTAAGGAATTAAAACCTTCCTAAAAAAACATAAAGCCTTGGGAATTAAGTAATGATATGTACACTAAAAATTTCCTAATTCGGATGCTGCTGACTTTTTTGCTTAATAAGACTTCTAAAATCTTCAAGGATCTTATTTACTGAGCATATAATACACCAAGTTGACTCTTTTAGCCCTTGATCATGTGAATGGGCCTGTATACTCAAACTTCTCCTCCTTTGAGCCTACTAACTAGTGCAAACCATGATGTGGCACATCATTTCCCCCTTGTTGAAAAGGATTTGCCTTCAAATCGACATCATCTCTGTTATCCAAGGTGTCTTCCAAATAGGGTGTAAGATCTCGAACATTGAACGTAGTACTCACATTGTATTCTTCTAATAGGTCAAGCTTATAAGCAGTATCATTTACCTTCTCAAGGACCCTAAAAAGACCATCAGCCCACAGCATCAGCTTAGACTTCCTTTGATTAGGGAACCTCTTGTTGCGAAGATGAATCCACACAAGATCTCTCGATTTGAATAGAACTTGCTTTTTCCTTTTGTTTTTCAATGTTTCATAAGCTTTGTTCTTCTTCTCGATCTGTTCTCTAACTTTCTTGTGCATATTCTTCACCATTTGAGCCTTCTTAGCTCCATCTATACAACTTTTATCACTAATTGGTGTTAGTGCTAAATCAAAAGGTGTAGTTGGGTTAAAACCATAGACCACCTCAAAAAGAGAATGTTTAGCAGTGCTGTGTACACTACGATTGTAAGCAAACTCTACATATGCCAAGCATTCATCCTAATTCTTTAGGTTCTTGTTCACCACCATCCTAAGCAAAGCTAAAAGTGTTCTATTCACCACCTCGATTTGCCCATCAGTTTGTGGATGATGGGCTTGCTAAATAATAACTTGGTTTCAAGCTTCTTCCACAAAGTCTTCCACATATAGCTTAGAAACTTAGCATCACGATCAGAAACAATGCTCTTAGGAATCCCATGTAGTCGAACTATTTCCTTAAAGAACAAATTAGTTACGTGGCTGGCATCGTCAGTTTTGTGGCATGGAATGGAGTGTGACATCTTTGAAAAGCAATCCACTACAACCATTACTGATTGTTTTCCCCGTGATGTCTAAGGTAAACCTAAAATAAAATCCATTCTTACATGTTCCCAAGGATGTTCAGGTACAGGCAAAGGCATGTATAACCCTTGTGCCATCTCCTTGCTCTTCGCCATTTTGCATGTGACACATATTTCTACAATTTTATGAACATCTCGATTCATTGCTAGCCAATAGAAGTGTGCTCTTAATGCTTCTAATGTCTTCTTTTCACCAAAGTGTCCAACAAAACCTCTACTATGAGCTTCACGCACCAAAAGCTCTCGAATTGAACAAAAAGGAATGCATAATCGACCAGACTTGAAGAAAAACCTTTCATGTAAAAAATAACCCTCTTTTGCTCCCTTCGTGCACTCTTCACAAATCTTTGCAAAGTATGAGGCCTCTTTGTACAATTCTATCATCGAATCAAACCCCATTAATCTTGTATTAACATTGAGATTAATGCATACCTACGCGAAAGTGCATCAGCTATGGTGTTGACATTCCCTTTCTTGTACTTTGATTACATCGAAAAACGTCTCCAAGAACTCTATCCACTGGGCATGTCTCCTATTCAGCTTGCTTTGCCCCTTCAAATATTTTAATGACTCATGATTCGTATGAATCATGAACTCTTTTGGCAATAAGTAATGTTGCCAAGTTTCCAATGCCCGAATCAGTGCATAAAACTCCTTATCATAGGTTAAGTAGTTAAGACGAGAACCACTCAACTTCTCACTAAAATAGGCAATGGGACACCCATCTTGCTTAAGAATAGCTCTAATTCCAACCCTGATGCATCACAATCTACTTTAAAGGTTTTAGAGAAATCGGGTAATACTAGTATAGGAGTCGAACTTAACTTCTCCATAATCATATCAAAACTTCGCTGTGCTATGTTAGTCCACTTAAACTCAGTTTGCTTCTTTATGCACTCAGTCAAAGGAGCTATAATGGAGTTGAAATTTTTCACAAAGGGTCTATAAAAGGATGCCAAGCCATGAAAACTATGGACTTCAGTTACATTAGTGGGAATTGGCCACTCCTTGATAGCTTTAACCTTCTCTTCATCAACCTTTGGGAAATGACATAGCTAAGAAAAACTAGACGATCTTTGCAAAAGGTGCACTCCTTAAGGTTGGCAAATAGCTTTTCTTCTCTAAGGACTTCAAATACCTTTATAAGATGCTCTATATGTTCATTAAAGCTCCTACTATAAACAAGTATGTCATCAAAATAAACAACAACAAAATGACCAACAAATTTTCATAAAACATGATTCATTAGTCGCATGAATGTGATAGGAGCATTGGACAAGCCAAAGGGCATGAATGTTCATTCATACAACCCAAACTTAGTCTTGAAGGCTGTTTTCCATTCATCACATTCCTTCATTCGAATTTGATGGTATCCACTATTGAGATCAATCTTTGAAAAGATAGAGGAGCCATGCAACTCATCCAACATGTCATCAAGCCGTGGAATAAGATAGCGGTATTTGATTGTAATCTTATTAATAGCTCGGCTATCTACGCACATGCGCATAGATCCATCCTTCTTGGGCAACAAAAGTGCTGGAACTGCATATGGACTCATGGACTTTTTAACGAAGCCCTTCTCCATCAACTCCATTACTTGCCGTTGGAGCTCCTTAGCTTCTTCTAGGTTGCATCGATATGCTGGTCTATTGGGCAAAGTCGAACCAGGTATAAGATCAATCTAATGCTCTATTCCATGAATTGGTGGTAACTCTTTTGAAAGTTCTTTTGGGAAAACGTCCAAAAATTCCTTCAATATCTTATCTAATTTTGAATAGATAGCTCCACCTTCCCCTGAAATCTCCTTAACTATTAACAAGTAAACAATCTCATTGGATATTAGAGCATGTTTTACCTCCCTCATGTTGGCAAATAAGCTTTCCTTCGTTACTTTTAAGAGCACCAACTGGTCTTGCATTACTTGGGAAAGACTAAGAGGTGTCAATAGCACATATTTGCCATCCTTAGAAACAAAATAGGTGTTTGCATGCGCATGACGCAGAATGTCTCGATCAAACTGATAAGGTTTTCCAAAAGGCATGTGGCTAGCATTCATTGGTACCACATCACACGCTACTTCATCCTTACACCTTCCTATGGTAAATAGCACCTTCACTTATTCTGTAACCCTCAAATCTCCCTTGTTGTTTAGCCATTGCAAACAATAAAGATATGGATGCTTAGTAGTAGTAAGGTTTAATTTATTAACCAATGTAGTAGAGGCTAAATTAGTGCAACTCCTTTCATTAATGATTAAACCACATACCTTGCCATTAATGTTGCAATAAGTGTGAAAGATATTCTCCCAATATTCTTCCTTTTTCTTTGCTTGTATGGACAGATTGTGATGAATAACAAGTAATTCTTCTTCTTCAGGAGGTGCGACTTGCTTTTCTTCCACTTCTTCTTCTTGATCTAATTTATCTTCACTAACAACTTCTTCAACTAATTCACGAACAATCATTACCTTCTTGTTAGGACATTGAGAAGTTATATGTCTAAGCATGAGGCACTTAAAACACTTGATGCCACGACTTTTTGTTAACAGTTGGAAATTTTTAACTTTCTTTTTCTTTTTTTCAACCATGGTCACCTTAGTGGGACTCTTTTTTCAGGTTTCGTGATCATTTTAGAGATATAAGATGAAGAAGAAAACGTGGTGTAAGGTTTATTTACCCTAGATGAGCCTCTCTTGCGCTGCCTTTCAATCTTCACAGCCAATGTAATCACATCATCCAATGTGGCATATGGTTATAACTCCACTGAATCTGCAATCTCCTTATGCAACCCACTAATGAATCTTGCAATGGTTTGTTCTTGAGCCTCTTATAGATTACACTGCATCATTAACATCTAAAACTCTTCCACATAATCCTCAACATAATAGGCTCTTTGTTGCAAAGTTTGCAACTTGAGGAATAGCTCTTGCTTATAGTATTAAGGTAGAAGCCTCTTCTCCATAAGCTTTTTCATAAGTCTCCATGTCAAGACAGGATTTTCTCTTTTACACATTTTTTGCGCCTTCAGATTCTCCCACCACAGATTAGCATAATCAGTAAACTTTAAAGCTGCGAGTTTTACCTTTTTTGCCTCGGTGTATTCTTGACACTCAAAAACTTTCTCAACACATTGTACCCATTCCAAGTACTCTTCGGGAGAGCTTGTTCCACGAAAAGGTGGAATCTCTATCTTGATATTATTAGAGGTTCTTGGCTGCCAATGTTGCCTTGGTGCTTTTTTAGGTTCATCTTCTATGCCTGAATCATCATACTTATCACCCTCATCATGATCAACCCTTCGTCATTGCGGCTTATTGTTTTATGGCTAATTCACGGCCAATCTTTCCACCATATGCACAAGCTAATCCATGTGTGTATGAAGCTCTTTGTTATTACGTTCATGGGCTATAAGGTGAGCTTGTTCAAAACTCATTCCTTGGTGCAATCTCAGATTTGATGGTGTATGAGTCTCACTACCTTTTGACATGGTATTTATCACTCTAAAACCCTAAAAATCTTAGCTCTGATGCCAATAATGATAAGCCTTATAAGAATAAAACTTAATGGAAATAAGTCTCTAATGGTTCAAAACAAAAATAGAAGAAAATAAAATCTGAAAGTTGAAAGAATTAAAGGAATAAACCTTTATTGATTGATAAAAATTCTTGCCATAATCAATACAAGGGTTGGACGCCACTTTTAGGGATGAGAAACCTAAAAGATAAGTCTCACAAACTCGCCACCAAGAAGACTTGGATAAGAGAAAAAAATTAAAAATAATCAGCTACTTTATTGATCAACTCTGAATGTCTCATAAACAAGCATAACTCTGTATTTTATTGATCAAAGGTTTTTACAAGAAAGGAAATTGAATCCTAAATAATTAATTAAGGTATTACTTGCTGACAAAGAAAGTAAAATAGTCAATGGAATTAATTTCCTTCAAGCTAGGGAATTAAAACCTTCCTAAAAAAACATAAAGCCTTGGGAATTAAGTAATTATCTGTACACTAAAAATTTCCTAATTCAGATGCTGCTGACTTTCTTACTTCTAAAATCTTCAAGGATCTTCTTTACTGAGACATAATACACTAAGTTGACTCGTTTAGCCCTTAATCGTGTGATTGGGCATGTATACTCAAACTCTTCCTCCTTTAGGCTTACTAACTTAGGCCAACCATAATGTGGCACATCAAGATTCATGGGTAGATATTGCTTGCTGACAATGAAAGTAAAATAGTCAATGGAATTAATTTCCTTGTAAGCTAAGGAATTAAAATCTTCCTAAAAAACCATAAAGCCTTGGGAATTAAGTAATGATCTGTACACTAAAAATTTCTTAATTTGAATGCTACTGAGTTTCTTGCTCAAGAAGACTTCTAAAATCTTGAAGGATCTTCTTTACTGAGCACATAATACACCAAGTTAACTTGTTTAGCCCTTGATCATGTGATTAGGCCTGTATAATTAAACTCCTCCTCTTTTGGGCTTACTAACTTAGGCAAACCATGATGTGGCACATCAAGATTCATGGGTAAATATAGAGCAGTAAGTAAAATACAATGAAATGGATTTGGTTAAGCAAGGGGAATGACCTTGGTCAGTAGTGTTGTGCGGCAAGAGAAGACCATTTTTGTTCCCTGACATGAAGGCAAATATTAATAGCTAGAAGCTATTTTTAGGGAAAAGAAAAAAATAAGTAGATATATGAAAATGCTGACCTGCGCAAAGATGGTGGATAATCCTAGTGCCAGCAATTGATGTTTTAATGACCAGAATGATATATGCTAACTCAGCCTCGAATGTGATGGAGCAGGCAGAAGTAAAAAAGGGCTTTCCTTTTAGAAGTTGAGTTACAACTTACAAGTAACAAGACTAATGAGCGAAACCAAACCTGTAGAAGCGCTCAGATCCTCCAATTGCAACCAAACAGTAAGCATTGGTCAACTTAGAAAAAGCCCCCACCTCGCATGAGTTCTCGAACATAAGTCGTGCAAAGAATCCGAATTGCTTATTAATAACCCCCCTAAAAAAAGAGAGAAAAGATAAAGCATTGGGCAGGGACTTACTGGTAGCCATAATCAAAAGAGAAAGTGATGAGCTGAAATCTAAAATGGAAAAAGCATATTTATGGAAAGAGAAGAAACAAAAGAGAACACGAGAAGCATACCCCCTATCCCAAATACTTTACGATATTTATATTATTACACGAATACGATATGCTTTATTGAAAAGAAAGATAAAATTTTCTTTGTAGGCTCATAAAAGATAGAGGAGAAAAGTAAATAAAAAGAGAAAGATAATTATATCTTTTTAAAATTGCTTAGACTTTATTAACTTCAATAGAGAGCCTATATATAGGCTTACAAAAGAAATATATTTTATCCTAGTATTTCAAATACATAGAGAAAAACTAGGCACGTGAACAACTTTCTATAACCACTAAGAAAATTTCAAATATGGGTTGTCATTCCCTATCAAATAATAAACAAACTTTCTAGATATTAAGACTTATTGACTCAAATATGAACCACTACTTTTGAATCATTCTTCAACACTCTCCCTTGCTTTAAAATTGCAAACATCAAGAAGTGATCTTAGGTAAACGAACTTATCTCTTGGAAGTGATTTTATCAGAATGTCCAGTACCTACTCATGTGGACTACAATGCTTCAGCACAATTTGTTTACTTGCAACCAACTCTCGAATAAAGTGTAGGCGAATATTTATATGCTTAGTCCTTCCATGGAAAGCTGGATTTCTTGTCATTGCAATCGTTGCCGTGTTATCATGAAAGATATCTGTGGCACTTTCTTGCATTTGGTGAAGATCTACAAGAATTCTTCTAAGCTAAATTACCTAATAGGCTACTGAGGCTACTGCAACGTACTCTGCTTTTGAAGAAGATAGTGCTGTTGTAGCTTGCTTCTTTGAACTCCATAAAATTGCTTCTGACCTAGGTTGAAAACACTAGCTGAGATGCTTTTTCAATCATCTAGCGAACTTGCCCAGGAACTATTGCTGAACCCACAGAGGCTGAAGTTTGAAACTTGAGTATACCAAATCCCATAATTTGTAGTTCCAGCAATGTAGCGTAAAATCCTTTTTGCTACTCCAAGATGATGCTTTGTGGGATTTTGCTTGAATCTAGATATTACTCTAATAGAGAAGGCAATATTTGGCCTAGTATGAGTCAAATAAATCAAACCTCCAACCACGTTTCTAAACTTCTTTGTATTAGCGTCTTCCATACCATCTTCAAGTTACAATTTCTCATTAATATTGATGGGCATCGTAGCTGGTTTGCAATTGAGTAAGTTGAACCTTTTTAGAAGATCTATTGCATATTTCCTTTATTAAATGAAAATCCCATCGACACCTTGCTTCACCTTGAGGCCAAAAAAATAATGCAATAAATCTATGTTTGACATCTCCAATTTTTTCATCATATTAGACTTAAAATCAGCCACAAGAGAATTAGAGGATCTCATATATATAATATCATCAACATAAAGGTAGATAATGTTAGTACGTGGGGAACCAAAAAATACGAGAAATTGATGAAGGCTTCAAGGTGTGTGGCAATGCCACTCTCTTTAAGGTTTTATTCGCCCCCACCATTAATTAGGTATGCAAAAGGGTTACCAGTGTATAAATCTCGAGGATAAAATGAAGCCCTATGATTGACGACATTTTGCATTGACGACATCAATCCACTATATACTAAATAGTGTGTGACAATACTAACAAAAATTTTATTTTTAGTTTTCTATCTATGTCTTCTAAATGAGAAGAGTTCTATTTATAGGCAAATAAATGTCTCTTCATTTAGATATAACTTTTCTAAATACATGTCCATTTGGATAGTCACACCACTTGGTAAAAAACCAAGAGGCACCACTCTTTATAATTAAGAGAAACAACTTTTGAAAACATGACCTTTGGCATTATTTTGAAAATGTTGCAACAATCCCCCACCATTTTCAAAGTAAACCAGATTTTGATAATTTTGGAAATCTATTGCATAAATGAAGGTGTCTCACGATTGAACCTTCACTTAGTGAAAATATCTTAAAGTTAACCGAAATTGCATGGAAAACTATGCTTTGAACCAGCTATTCCATTTGGTTAACTGAACACAACTCACACAAAGATTTCAACACCAGTTAATGCATAGTATCCGGGGACACTATATGGCCATGTGTCTGTGTCCTCTTTTCATGAGTGTTGTTAGAGCCAAGCCCTTGAGCTCCTAGAAGCGGCCACACTTCACACTCACATAGGTAGATCCATCGAGAGTGTTCCCGTAACTATAACACTCTAACATATTTATGTTATAGGTCTATTAAGAGTATATTTACTCATCTTTCCTTTATCATTACAGGTACATAGCACTGTACTTGGTATGATATATTATGTAATATTATAGTGCCAGCAGCCACATACATATGATGTACTTTGTCTCATTGAACTCAAGACTTGACGTTATACCAAGCGTTGAATCGAGTTTCCATCATGGATGACTTAATATTATGGGCTTGTCCTCATCCCCAAATTACCAACATAACTATATTAATTTCCATACTACATGATGCACTTTTATAAATACTTGTATCTAGAAGGTTCACAAGACCAACACCCTCACCATGTATGACTATACATTCTTTGGCTAAGGAATGCTCTTTAATAATTTTTCACTTATCAAGGATATCCTTTATACAATACCAATTCTTTGCTTTATAGCATTCATAGTGATCACTTTATCTATT
>JBBYHK010000020.1:12475095-12520752 GCA_038382065.1 Adansonia grandidieri | reverse complement strand
AATTTCATTATCACCAAATGTGTAAACCATATATCACATTATCCTTTTCAACCAAGTAATTTCTTATAATGAGGCCTTAAATCTCTTGGTGAAATAAGACAATATTGTTGCTATTTTTTCCATAGCTTGTTGTCATAATCAATACATGATTTTAAACTTATTATGTATATATACTCCAAAATACATGACTTTTTATCAACAAACCATATATATACAGATGGGTGTTTCATCTCTTATTTAGAGTATAGTCAATATTACCAAACCTTTACCGGACTTATCAAATGACTATTACATAAATACACTATTTATCAAAGACATTATTAGTCATTTTATTGCTAATGACCAAAGCCTTATCCTCCATCCAAATGGGATAATAGTTTTCTTCTTGTTATTTTAATATTTTCATCTTTGAGTCATGATGTTCCACATAACTCAACTTTTGATGAATATTTTCAATATCCCTTAAGCATTGCCACTTAGGATAACTATTAATATGGAAAGCATTAATCAATGGATGACAAAAGCCTCCTTTCCATTAGTTTTATATACCATGCTCATCCATGATTTACAGATCTTATATCATGAAATCTATAATGATTTCATAATAACTTATTTCGCGATCACTTTCAAATAATATATATGGTAGATGTAAATGCCTCCCATAAATGGACTATATGTTTATAGCCTTGTTCAAACTATATCCTCTAATCAATCATATGCACAATAGCATACACCAAATACCAGATAAAATCAAATAAAACAATATAGTCACATTTGAATCCCCAAATCCTTATGGCCAGTTTAATGACTAATATGTTACACATTCTCAATAGAAGATTTTATTTTCATATTTGAATAGTGACTATATTATAAATGCTTTTGCTTTCCCACTATTCTATTTTAACTAGAAAAATTGATCATGCAAATAATATATGACTTATATCATTCCTAGTCAAAACCACTTCTATATTGATAATAAATTTTGTAAAATAATCCAACTTTTTATTTCATAAAACCAACATAAATTCACGTGACAAATAATAAAATAGGTTAAATAATCATAAATTTATTTAACATTTTTAATGTGGACTACCAAAATGTGTGATCAAATATGAAACCTATTTAGGTTTATGGTTATTTTAAGTCAACCAAAATGATCCATCTTATATGTCCATCTATATAATAAACTTTTATTTAGTTTATTATATATATATAATTGCCAATAAACATATATATTTTGCATAGTCATATTATTCATGAAAGATCCATATCATAAGCCACCAATAATATAAAGCAGACATGAATCATAAGACCAATATAATAATTTGTAAGTAAAGTTTAGTAGTAACTTTTTCAAATACCTTTGCAGACATCTCATTGTAAGCTATAGAGACTTTAATACAACTTAATAACTATCCAAAAATCAAGGATTTTACACATAGATAATTAATTTAAATAAAAGTTCACAAAACATACTTGGACGTGGAGCATTATAAAATATTTGAGCCGCCATTGATTGCCTCTTTTATTGCTTTAATTTATTTATATTACAAATTTAATTAAATATGTAAAAGGAAAAATACATACCTGATGCTCCATAACTTTCCTTTTACATGTATCATTTGCACTAACACATCGAGGCCAAATTCCCTCGAATTCATTGGTTGGGCAGCACTTTATGCTAATAAAAAATCTAAGGCTCAAGCCTAACATAAGATTGTTAAAGTATTGCCGTTGGGTCATAGTCAAAATGGCAAAATATGGCCATGTGGGCACATCGGTGGGGGATTCTCTTTGGCTTTAAAATATGACCCTGGCCAAGCCGATTTTTTTACTCTTGTCATGTCACCCCAGACATTTGTATCTTAACATGCTCATGTTAAACAATGATTTATTAAATGCTAGGTCTTGCACCTTTCATTGTATCCTCATTCATCTTCAATCAAATTTCTCGTAAAATTACATAAATAAAACCTTAAAATTGTTAGTATGTGGGGAATCAAAAAATACGAAAAATTGACAAAGGCTTCAAGGTGTGTAGCAATGCCACTCTCTTTAAGGTTTTTTTTGCCTCCACCATTAATTAGGTATGCAAAAGGGTTACTGGCGTATAAACCTCGAGGATACAATGAAGCCCTATGATTGACGACATTTTGCATTGACGACATCAATCCACTATGTACTAAGCACTGTGTGACAAAACTACCAAAAATTCTATTTGTAGTTTTTTATCTATGTCTTCCAAATGAGAAGGGTTCTCTTTATAGGCAAATACATGTCTCTTCACGTAGACATAACTTTTCCAAATACATGTCCATTTGGATAGTCACACTATTTGGTAAAAAACCAAGAGGCACCACTCTTTATAATTAAGAGAAATAACTTTTGAAGACATTTGGCATTATTTTGAAAATGTTGCAATAGATAATGATAAAGTCGTCTCTATCTTGCTTTTTCACATAAAGGGTAGGCTTACTTTCATTTCTTGTGAAACCATTCTGACGAAAGTAGCCATCAATCTTGCTATGCGCTTGTTTTAGCCCATAGAGTACCTTTTTCAACTTGTACACTTGCCTTCGTTTATGAAGCCTTTAAGTTGAGTGATATAAACTTTTGCTTGCATGTCTCCATTTAAAAATACATATATCGCCATCAACTCTTCTTTAATTGCATTCTGGCATTATTCTTTTGTTGCTGCTTCTTCAAATTTTATAGGATCTATTACAAAAAGAGCAAATTGACAAGATCCATATATCTTTCTCAAAGATCAAAACTTTGTTAGAGGCATTCATGAGAAGATTCTTGCAATGAGGATGAGCTCTTGTTTCTTGAAGTTGGTGGTGAAGTAGCTAGTGACCTACAAAGAGTAGAAGGGTTGATAGGAATTGATTCAAAACCTTTAGTTGTTGGTGTCTCAATCTCCATTGAAATCTAAACTTGAGTTTCTTCTTTTTTTTTTTTTTCATTCCAATTCCAGTTCACATCTTCATCAAAAACTGCATCTCTTCTTATAATTAATTTGCCACTAAGAGGATTATATAAACAATATGTTTTTGATTGATTACAATATCCAACAAAAATGCATTAGTCGGATTTCTCTTCAAGTTTGTGATGAATTTGAGAACTTTTCAAAGCATAAGCAATACAACCAAAAATCCTTAAATGACTTACCAATGGTCTTCTACCTCACCATGCCTCATATGGTGTTTGATTTAAGACAGCCTTTGTCGAAGAAATGTTTAACAAGTAGATAGATGTTGCCACTGCTTCAGCCCAAAAAAGAATTGGAAGTCTTCTAACATTTAGCAAGCTTCTAGCCATTTCTACAACCGTCCGATTCTTTCGTTCGGCTATGCCATTTTGCTCTGATGTATAAGATGCCGTCACCTGCCTGCGAATGCCATGTTCTTCACAAAAATAGTTAAATTCTTTAGATAAAAAATCACCACCTCGATTCGAGTGGCCTTGAATTTCTTGAAATTCTTAAAAGTCTTTAACTTATCTGCTAAAAATAAACCCAGCTCATTCGACTAAAATCATTAGTGGAAAGCAAAAAAATACTTGCTTCCACTAAGTGACGTTGTTCTCATAGGCCCACGTAAGTCAGCGTGAATTAGTTCAAGACATTAAGAAGCTCTCCAAGATTATCCACTTGGAAAAGGCTATCTTGTCTATTTTCTATAAATGCACCCTTCACATAAACCCAAGAGCTAATTTAAGGTAATCGAAGGACCATATTTTTTTGACTTAAAAGCTATAAGCCTTTGATATTGAGATGCCCATATCTCAATTTCCATGTCTTGATTCATTCTTTTCATTGGCAATAAGAGCATGATATTCCACGTTAGAGTTCAATGGAAACATCTTGTTTTCTGTCATTTGCGCACTAACAATGGACTACCTAAACTCTTTGTCATTAATAATGCATTCTTTATTATCAAACAAAATTGCATAACTGCTTGCCATCAACTGCCGAACACTTAACAAAATATGTGCCAGATTAGGAACAAAGAATACATTGTAAAGTAGTTTCACTTTACCATGGCTAGTCTTTACAGCAATCGCGCCTTTGCCTTTAACTTAAATTTCCTTGTTATCTCCGAGTCTGACTTGCATCTTTTGGGACTCATCAAGCTCTTTAAACATTGAATTATTACCAGCCATGTGGTTCGAACATCCATTACTCAAAAACCAAACATCATTTTGAAATTCGTTAGAATGGGAGTGAACCATAAATAATTTACTTTCCTTATTTTCTTTTTCCACAGAATTTGCTTGTGATCTTTGCCTACAATTTGCCTTTACATGCCTGAACTTTTGCAATTGTAGCACTAAATAGAGCTTTTGTTCCATTTTTGGTCCCTAATGAACTGCCTCTCTTATCCATCAAAACGGCCTCTTCTTTTACCTTTACCACGGCCTCTACCACCAAAGCCTTCCCTACCACGTCTTTTTTCTCGCAAAGTATTCCTTCTTTTCTATCTCTCCCTTAATGTGAGAAGCTTGAAATGCCTTTTCTTCATTCTTCTCAGCTGATCTGTTTCGCCTTGCCGCATAAGCTTGCAAAAAACCCATTAGTTCATCAAAGGAAAAAAACAGAGATATCCTTAGTCTCGTCAATTACAGTTACTATATAATCATATTTTGGAGTCAAGCTTCATGGAACTTTGGCAGCAATAATTGCATCAATAATATTTTCTCCATAAGACCTCATTTGACTAACAACTAAATTACTCTGGGTAAAAAATCTTGCAATGTTTCATTACCCTTCATGAGCAAGGCTACAAACTTATTTCTGAGAGCCTGAAGTTTCACTACTATTACCTTTGAAGAGCCTTGGAATTCTTTTTGTAGTGTTTCCCATGCCTCCTTTGAAGTGGTGGCTGTTGTAATTCTTGAAAAAAAAATCATATCATGAACTACTTGTTAAAGGATGAACAGTGCTTTTGAGTCTTTTTTCCTATTCTCCTTTAACTGACTTTCATCAGCATCTTTGTCGTCATAGCTGCTCTCTACCAAGTCCCAAAGATCTTAAGATCTAAATACAGTTTTCATTTTGATACTCCAGAACTCGTAGCACTCGCTTTTGAAAATGGGAATGAGAGATTGAGAAACATTCATGGTACTTCTGTTGATTGCCATTGTCTTTCTCTGACTCAACGTGTTGAGCCCTCACTAAGACATTCTCCAAAACCCTTTAAAGCTCTGACACCAAATTTGTTGAGAAAAAAGATAAAGTTTTCTTTATAGACTAATAAAAAATAAATGAAAAAAATAAATAAAAAGAGAAAGAAAATTATATCTTTTCAGAATTGCTCAGACTTTTATTAACTTCAATAAAGAGCCTATATATAGACTTACAAAAGAAATAAATTTTATCCCACTATCTCAACTACGTAGAGAAAACTAGGAATGTGAACAACTTTCTGTAATCACTAAAAAAATTTCAAATATGGGCTATCATCGCCCATCAAATAATAAACAAACTTCCTAGATATTAGGACTTATTGACTCAAATGTTGATCATTATTTTTGAATATTTTTTAATATATTTATTAAAAAAAATGATATGACGTGATGTAAATATATTTTTAAAATTTATATAATATTATAAATATATTAAAATTAATATAAATATAAAAAATTTTAAATATAATTATAATAAAATAAATATATAAATATAATATTAATACATAAATTATTAAATTCTATTAATACTAAGATAACCCAGTTCACACGGTCTAGACTAAAAAGAAAATTAAAAAAAAATGTACCTTAAGCTGCTTTGGATGAGGATAGATATCACAGAACAATTAGGCTTTTATCTCGATATTGAGGGTTTTGACAGAAAAGAATATGTCATAGAATAGTGACTGAGAATTAACGTCGAAGAAGATGAGAGAAAGAAAGAAGGATATAGATCAGAATGAGAAATAGAAGAGTAAAAAGAAAGGAGAAAATTTGATAATTTTCATTCATGCTTTCTTTAGCACCTCCTAATGTCCTAATTTCTTCCTTGGTTTTACTATTAACGGTAAAAATAAAAATAACAGAATGTGACATCAGCATACTATTATTTTTTATCCTAGTCTTATTTTTGTGATGCTATCTATGATGCCAAGAATGTTACACCTGTTTCATCCTCTTCTTTTCTTCCAGCTCCCAGCTCCTTGCTTAGGCCATTTGTCACCTTTTAATTCTTCTTTCGTTAGCTGATTCTGTGGTTGCTTAATAGTGCCTATTAGCTCATTAATTGGTTTACTAGCTATTTTTAATTTTGTAGCTGATCCTGTAATTCCCCAGCTGAATATTCTGGCTCGTCTATAATTTACCTTAGCCTGTCAGCTTGTCTCCTTTTCGTGCAACACTGTTCCTGTTCCGTCACAATACCCTCCCCTCCAGGGGATCCTTGTCCCTAAGGAACAAATGCTGAGATTTGAACTGAAGGTTGCATTTTAAGTTAACAATACTGAAAACCATAATTGGCATTTTTTTCTGCTGAAAAACTTTTGAAATTGTCCTAGAAATGTGGCAAAACTTAAATCCACTTCTGCAAGTCATGTTATAACACCCTTTAACAAGATCACCCATATCTTTGCACTTTGTGCACTGGCGCCATAGGTTTTTTATGGGATCTTCTTGTTAGTTGCGTTGCCTCTATCTCCCATCCTTCATCAATTTCATGGCATTTCCCCTTCGTTCAGAAAATGGCATATCAACATCGTCAGCAGCTGCAGTCTCATCCTCATCGATGCTCAGACCAGCTTCAACATCCTGTGAATTTTTGCTGCAAATGTGCTGAGGTCATTCCGGCAGAAACCAAAAGTCAAAAGAGTAGTCTCGTAGAGCAGCAACACCAAGTCCTTGACTGATTTGTCATTCTTGTCGACTTCAGCCTCCATTATGCCATTGACTGGTTTGATTTCTATTGTCTTTTTACTAGACAAGTAAGTTCTTATGTTGTTGTCTCTGAGAGCCTAGGTCTTCATGATCCTCTTCCTGTTGGCTATCCATCCGTATTCTCTAGTGACCAAGCAGCAGGAAGAATCGACAAATCTGTCAGTCACAACAACTTTCTCAACTTGTCTCCTAGAATCTTTTTGATTGTCTTGCAAAAGTTCTTAAATGACTTTTTCTTCTTCTCTTCTTCGGACTCCTCATCAAGCTTAAGTCCTTCCTTAGTAGCAGAGACCAGCTTCTTTCCACCGTACTACAATTGCCCAACAGTGCACCCGTCAATAGCATCAACAATGAACAACACTTAATATCGCTTCGTACTAATGAATGACGAGTTCTTAACAGATTTTGCGCTCTCACCATTGATGTCTTTTAAGGTGGACATCTCATCATCTCTCTTTGTAGAAAAATACCTAAGCAAATCAGCAAACTCACTTCTATTCTGGCTATCTTCATGAATGCCCGGTTTGATATTCTTGTAGAAAGCTTCATAGAACTTGGTGTAGTCCTCTTTGCTTTTAGCAACCTCAAAGAATCTCAACGCATTTCTTCACCAGATTCTTTCTAATCACTTTAAGAATCTTATTCTGTTGTAGCATTTCAGAAGAGGTATTCAACTGAAGATCATCAAAGTCCACAACACCTTTGACAATTGACAGATATTCAGGAATGAGTTCTTCACGGTTGTCCATGATAAACACCCTCCTAACATGATCTTAGTGTTGTTAAACTTCTTCTTTTTTGTTAAAGAAGAGAAATGTTCAGGAATGGGGCTCTCTTGGGTACAAACAAGATAGCCTTGAATTCAAGTTGTCCCTCGACAGAAAAGTGATAAACAGTAAGGTGATCCTACCAATTATTTGTAGGACTCTTATAAAACGATGCATATTTCTCTGTTGTAATTTCCTCTAACTTTCTCAACCAAATTGGTTTTTGCTTTTTAATGACTTGCCACTGATGGGTCTGGTTCCTTTCAACTTGCCTTGTGAAAACAGGCCAATGAACTCCAGCAATGCCATCACTTTCTCCAATTGCAATTTCATCACCAATTTTCTTCTCTAACAAATCGAGTGAGAGAACAGTCTAGTCAAGTTCACTTGCAATCCCCAAAATCTGACATCTAATGGACTGTGGAACTAGATCTTCTACACGCTTAAGTCCATCAATAAGAGTATATTTTGACTTCTCAAATTTTAAAAGAACATAATTTCCAATAATAACCAAGTAAAGTTTACTGCCTATTGCAAAATGTTGAAGAATATTTTTGGCCTATATTAGCACTATATGCGATGAATGTAAGGCTTGAATATCAGATTTGTAGCTAGGCATTTTATTAAACGATAACCTTGTTTTTAGCAAATACCCACATTTTACATACCTGGTTCCCAAAGCATTTACCACTTCAACATCGGCCTTGAGTCCGAATCTAGTAAAATGAACATGAACCTCTTTACCTCTTTCCAATTCCTTCATAGGTTTAAATGCAACTTAAAATCAGAGCTCCATTTTAGAAACGAACTCATCCGAGAACCCGATTCTACTGACATTAAGGTGTAATCCAAGCGTCTTGGGTGGGTATAACCAATCAATGAGTCTTTTCCACGATACTTTAAGATCTTTCTTGAGTCCATCTTGCTTAGCCTTCTTTAAAACCGCGACATTGTCCGTTTTGAGCAAATGTTGCCTATTCCAACAGTATCCACAGGATTTCTTTCTTTCTTCTTGGGCTGAAAAATGTAAGTAGGATGAACACTGTCCGAGTTTCGAGCTGTTTCCAAATCTGACCAGTTTTGAGCTTTACCTTTCGGCATTAACAGCTCCAACATTCTACCGATATAATGCTGATTTTGTGCAAGCCTAGCATCTATTTCTTTTCTTTGTTCTTCCCACCATTTGGGAATAATGGCCTTTGCGGCCATCAAAGCTTCCATCTGACTCTGAAGATTCTGAACTCGTTCCTCCAAAAAATTCAACCTGCTACCTTCAATCATTTCTTTGTCTGCCCGGTTTGAGTGGAATTGACTTGTCTTTGATAACATTTGTCACAAAATAGTGACTGAGAGTTGACTTAGAAGAAAATGAGAGAAAGAAAGAAGAATATAGACCGGAATGAGAAATAGAAGAGTAAAGAGAAAAGAGAAAAATTGATAATTTTCATTCATGCTTTCCTTAGCACCTGCCAATGTCCTTATAAAGCACTACATTCTTTCTTGGTTTTACTATAAACGGTAAAAATAAAAATAACAGAATGTGACATCAGCATAGTATTATTGTTTATCCTAGGCCTATTTCTGTGATGCCAAGAACGTTGCACTTGTTTCATCCTCTTCTTTTCTTCCAGCTCCCAGCTCCTTATTTAGGCCATCAGTCATCTTTAATTCTTCTTTTCTTGGCTGATTCTGTGGTTGCTTAATAGTGCCTATCAGCTCACTAATTGGTTTACTGGCTAACTTCTTTTAGTTGATTCCCCAGCTGAATATTCTGGCTCATTTATAGTTGACCTTAGCTTGTCAGCTTGTCTCCTTTCGTGCAACCCTGTTCCTGTTTCTTCTTTCCAACCAAATCCATCACAGAATACTATAATTAATTTTACATGAAAAGAGGAAGTTTGTCAAGCAGAGGCTGGGGGCAGTTGCAATACGCGGGTAGCTCTAGTTTAATTTCTCTACAAATAAAAAGAAACAGTGCCAATCTATCGACTAATATTCTATTAGCACATAATATATTTTAGACAGACATTATACATGCTAATTCCTAAACATGGGCTATCGGTCTTCAAGCATAAAATGAAATCCAGCAATGGGACCGTTCCTTGGCACCCAAGGTCCAAGAGTCGAAGGCATTTTTAGTTTTTCTTTTTTTATTCACTTGAAAGAAAAGGAAAAGAAAAGAGATTTGTTTAGGGTACAATAATATTTATAAATTTCTCTAGGAAGTTGGTTTCTTGAGCAAGAGAAAAAAAAAATATTCCTTATGTGTGAACATCCAGAAACAGTATGAAATTGCATTTTAACTTTTGTTTGAATAAAAAAAGGGACTAAGTGCAAATTCAATGCAGTTTAATTTGGCTGGCTTGAAAATTTTATGTGAGGAAGTTTTTTTTTTTTCTGAAAAGAGAACACAGCATGTTCTTGTAACTCTAAGCGTTCAAATCCCAAGAGGCGATAGATATGTAGTATGAGGATGAAAATCAATTAAGGTGTTAATTTGGAACATTTGGGTTGGCTTTGGCAGTTGGCCTTAGCCCCCCTACCTACCACTATTATTTGTTCTTCATAATAATCTATGACATAAGAGAGTGGAGTGGCGAGTCTGGAGACCCAGCCAGCAGCCAGCCTACACTCTACTCATATCACACCATCATGCACTTCAAGACAACAACTGTGGCTCACATTTCTTTGGGATTTCAATTCATACCCATAAGATTTGACAATATTTAATATGATTACACGAATATTACGTATATAAAATAAAAAAATACGATACGACACGATACGATACGATACGAATGTATTCTCAAAATCTATCTAATATAAATTATAAACTTAACAAAATTGATATAAATATAAAAACTTTAGACACGACTATGATACGATAAAATATATGAATATGATAAACGAATTGCCAGGTCTTACCATCCAATGCGTAATACCTTACCCTATATTGTATCAAACTACTCTACTCTTACTGCCTACTTGAGAGCTTAGTTCAAGAATCCTATGGGATTTTGGGTTGTTTTCTTTTCTTTTAGGTGTCTTCCAAGTTCCAACTCTAGTCCGATACAATACCATCAGCAGCTTGCTAAATGAGTAAAATGGAGAGGAAAGGAGGTTAGCCACGATGAGCCAAGTTCCAACTCCACAGTCAAACTCTCTTCCATCTTAATTTTCAATCTCATTAAACTCACACTGTAAGTGCGGGCCAATCTCAAGAAAATTGATCTTCTATTGTACTTTCATTCCTGCATTGCAGACTGCACACAAATTTCCAAACCCCTTTGGTTTACTTATTTTCACTGGCTTATTTATTTGGAAAATAAAGATAATTACTACTCCTATGCAGGCAGTATAGACTTCAAATATTTACTGATGCCGATACCTCAATAACCCTTCATCTATTACGGAACAAAAATAAAACTAATGCTATCCAGTTTTCCAAATGCCATTTTCCCCTTACCTTTTCCCGAGAATTTTTGTTTTTTTTTTTTTTTCTTATTTTCAGAGAGGGGATGGGGTATAGATTTGTCCATATATATATATATATATATATATTGTTGTGAAATTGAAGGAAATAGGAGAGCCGCTTGTAAGCAAAACAATAATCGAAGCTATAAGAGAGAAAAAGGGAGAAAGGCAATAAATATAGAGAAAATACTATTTTTCTTATTCAATTCTGTCTAATTACAATGAGAATGCTATAGCCTTTATATAAGCATCAAGCTAGATCTATAGTAATTATACAAAATCAAATCATAGAGATTATGATTCTATAATCATAATCGTAATCAAAATATTACAAAGATTATGATCTTATAATCGTAATCAAATATTAGAAAAGTCTTTAATTATGGTGAGTCCAATATTCCATAATATAATATGGAGATTATGATCCTATAATCATAATCAGAATATTCTATAACATTCCCCGTTTGGATGAATCACTATTTCCTAATTGGGCTTGCCCTTATTGCCTCGTTAAAAACTTTAATTTGAAAAAGCCTATCAGGACAAAAATTGATTAAAAGGGAAAAAGAATATAGTGTATAGCCCATGAAATGCTCTCCCTCCATTGTACCTAATGACCACATCAAGGTTAATACTTTTCAGGCAACTTACTTCAGGGACAAATCAACCTTGAACCTTGTGTGCTCACCTTATACCAATTCCATATCAAAATTTCTGAAAGGTTGACATCGGCAATGTTTTGGTAAATAGGCCTGCAAGATTATTTGAAGAGTTAATCTATTTGATGTCAACTTGTCAACTTTTTTGAAGTTCGTGTGTATAGAAGAACTTTGACAAGATGTGCTTGGTCTTATCTCCTTTAATATCTTTACCCTTAACTTGTGCTAACTAAGTGAATATATAACCGATGTCATACTACAAGAATTGTGTATATGAGATATGATGGATCTTAATCAAATGCATTCTCTCCTAGCCTCATAAAGGGCGATAATCTCGGAGTGGTTAGAAGGAACTGCTACTAGCGTCTATTTAGTAGATTGCCAAGATATGGCAGTTCCGTTATAACAAAATAAATAACCGATTATGAATGAGCTTTTACAGATCAGATTTGTATCCTACATCAGCTTATCCGACTAACCTCGAATTAGTGGATTCAATGGAATAGAATAAACCTAAGTCCATGGTTCTCTAAAGATAGTGAAAGATATGCTTAATCCCATTCCAATGTCTCCTTGTTGGCTTAGAACTAAATATTGCCAAGAGATTTACCGCAAAAGCAATACTAGGCCCTGTAAATTGTGTCAAGTTCATTAATGCCCCTATCGCATTGAGATATGGTACTTCAGGACCAAGTACTTCCTTATTTGGTTCCCTAGGACGAAGGGTCCTTTTCAGGTTTGAGAGCCTCACTCCCATGGGTGTGCTTAATGGATAAGCTTTGTCCATGTTAAATCTTTTAAGTAGTTGCTTGATGTAAGCTAATTGATAGACAACTATTCCATTTTCCTTGTGCTCAAGCTTAAGACCATGACATAATTTGGTTCTTCGTAAATCCTTAACTTCGAACTCTCTCTTAGGTTCTCGACAGTTTCATTCAACTCTTCATAAGTCTTTCTCAAATTCATGTCATCAACATAAACTACCATTATAGAAAATCCGTTATCTGATTTCTTAATGAACACGTATAAGCAGATAGGATCATTCTTGTGTCCTTCTCCGATAATATACTTGCTTAAATGTTGATATCTCATGCAGTCGGATTGCTTTAGCCCATACAAAGATCTTTGTAACTTTATTGAGAATAAATTACGAGGAGTGTATGCTTCAGGCATTTTGACTCCCTCGGGAATCTTTATATAAATATCAAAATCTAATGAACCATAAAGATAAGTCATCACTACATCCATAAGACGTATATCAAGTCTTTTTAGCTAAGCTAATCAAGAAACAAAATGCGACCATATTCATTACTGGTGAATACGTCTCATCATAATCAATCCCAAGTCTCTGAGCGAATCCTTGGGCTATGACTCAAGCCTTGTATCTCATGACTGTTATCATTTCTTTTACGAATAAAGGCCCATTTATATCCAACGGGCTTTACATTGTCTAAAATTTGAGCAACAGGCCCAAAAACCTCACACTTAACTAAGGAAGCCAATTAAGCCATCGTTGTTTTTTCCCATTTAAGCTAATCTTGCCTATGTAAACATTCAATTATAGATCATAGTTCATGATCATTATGCATAATACCATGAGCCATTGAGTATGCAAACATAGTATTAATGGTGATCTTATTCCAATCCTAAATATCGTTACCGTAGGTAATTGGAAATGTAGTATTCCCTAGGTTGGTGATCTTGTCATAGGTTGCCGCTTTAGAGTCATCATGCTTATCTAGAGTATGCTCTTGGCTCTTTAAGAGCAAGCTCTTCGAAAATGGATTCCAAACTCTTCCCCATTCCTTTCCGAGGAACAATATCTTTTGATCTTATTGGGAGTCCATGCTTCTGGCGTGTGCCATCTTATTCCCTTTGCACAAGTTTACTGAAGGCTCCAATCTTAGCTGGAGCATTTAAACTTGGGATATGCAACTTCGTGACCCTTGTAGCATTATTAAATGCATCAAGAAGCCTGTTTGTAATTTTTTCCAGGTGTATGACTTTTTGTACCTCGTTTTCACACTTAAAGGTCCTTTGGTCTAAATGGGATAAATGCTCTTTAAGCTAGGAAATTTCCTTATCTGGCTTTTGTTTCGTGGCCAGTGAAGTTCCCCTCGATGGGAACACTATCTCATCGAAATGACAATCCAAGAATCGTGAGGTAAAAAGATTACTAGTCGTAAACTCTGGAAACCTAATTATAAATGGTGAATCAAACACAACGTAAATCCAAAGGCGTTGTTGGGGACCCATCCTCTTTGATGGTGCAATAGGCATCTGCACTACATATCCAAAAGTGCGAAGGTGTGAGATATCTTGTTCATAATCTAGAACCAATTGCATGGGTGATTGTGTTAGTCCAGCAATGGGGTGCAATCTAATAAGTGTCGCCACATGCATAATAGCATGGCCCCATGCAGAAGTGTTAAGCTTTGTCCTCAATAGGAGGGCATGAGCAATGATTTGAATACGTTTTAAGGATTCCACTAATCCATTTTGTAACTGAGTGCTGTACCTCTATTCCCAGTGATACACAGTACACATCGAAGCTCTTAGAAGTGAATTCACCTACATTGTCCATTATGATGCTCTTAATTAGATAATTGGGGAAGTGTGCCTAAAGCTTTATTATCTGTGCAAGTAAATGTTCAAAGGCAATGTTGCATGTGGATAACAAGCAAACTTTGGACCATTTACAGGATATGTTCACTAAAACCATAAAATATCAGAATGGTCCACTTGCAAGATGTATGGGCCCACAAATTTTACCTTGGATTCTTTGAAGGAAAGTTGGTGATTCTAGATCCACCTTCATAAATAAAGGTTCAGTGATGAGCTTAACTTGTGAGCATATCTCACTAGTGTAATCTTTAACCAACAACACCTTTTTATCTTTTAGTAGGTATACCTTATTATTACGGATGATTCTACGCATTAAGCGATCATTTTATAGTCCAAACTCATCAGGATTTACTAGTCTCCAAGACATAGTGGCGTAGGATTCAGAAGTTTGAATCTGAACCTAATAAATGCCCATACTTGAAGCCTTTTGCTTCTTATGAATGGTCTTCTAGCATATCTTGTATAAAGTGATGCAGAGACTACTTCCATTATCTTTAATTAGTGTCTCAATGTGATATCCATTTCTAAGGATATCTCTGAAGCTAAGTAAATTCCTTTTTGATTTTACACTTATCAATGCATCCTCTATTCAGTAGTATAGTGTAACATTACCTGAGCCATCAATGAGGTCAATAGGACCTAATATAGTATGGACATTTACCTTGTGTAATGTTATACTCAAGAAAAAACCCTTATTGTAAAGGATACTATACTTTGTTCCAATGTCTAAAAGACAAAATTCATACTTTTTCTTGCCTTTTCTCTTTTGCACTAGTGACATCTTCAAGTGTCAAACAAAATAAGTACAATTAATCAAAATTGTAATAGTAAAGGATAAACTAATTAATATAAGATAGAACTTCTAGTTTTATTCAATAAGAATTATCCTTGAGAATTTTTAGCCGCAACTAGCAACGAGGAAGTAAGGCTTAGCCTTACGGGGACGTCACCTAGATACATTAGCTTCAGGCTAGAAAAGCAAATATTAACAACCTAAAGCCTGCTCATGATTACGTAAACATCAAATTATCACTGTTTTTATTATTTCTCTCGAAGCAGTATATGTTACTAATCAAAGTAAATTGTTAATATCTTCATAAAGAGATAAATCAATTGAATAAAAATAAAACACAATTGATTTAGCAATTTCTTTACCTTTGGAGCAGTCGGACTGATAACATATTGTGAAATTGATGAAAATTAAAAAGCCTTATGGCTTCAAGCAAGACAATAATCGAAGCTATAGAAGAAAAAAAGAAAGAGACAATAGATATAGAGAAAAGACTATTTTTCTTGTTCAATTCTATCTATTTACAATGTGAATGCTATAGCCTTTATATAAGCATTAAGCTAAATCTATATTAATTATACGGAATCAAATCATAAAGATTGAATCCTATAATCATAATTGTAATTAAAATATTACAAAAATTATAATCTTATAATCATTATCAGATATTAAAAAGATTCTTAATTATGGCAGACACAAAGCCTACATAAAGAGGTCAAAGCCTACACAAAGAGGTGTCTGATTCAATGTATACAGTAGAATGTTTCCAGGATTTGAACACGAGATCAAGCCAACAACAAATAGAAACTTGACCATTACGTGAGGCAAAGCTTCCAAGAAAGCCTACATTAAGAATTTTAAATCAAGATAACCGCGGATAGTCAAGTAACCAGAGCTATAATTTACATCACGAAGAACTTGTCAAAATCATTCCGTCTTCAAATAAATAATTTCTATTACGGCTTGTTAAATGTTTCTCAAACTTCATTTGACAATAGAAATACAGATTACAACATTTTTTTTCCTCCCATATTAATGTAGGGCAAGAACAACATAAATAAATTGGGAGTAAAATCGAGAGGGAAAAACAATTATAATTGATTGGGAAAAGAAAAAGAAAAGAAAAGAAAAGAATCCACGATTTCGAAAAGAAAAGTCAGAACCATGATCTATGATCCACTTGACGATGCCTAGGACTGGCTGCATCTTACTAATTGTTTTCATCTGACTCACTAGCAGCTAAAAAACCTGTAATATGAAAAAGAAAAGCAAAAGCAGCTATGAGTGTCAATCCAGCTGTTAGCCTCCTTAATGCAGATTTTGCCACTACGATTAAGTGTAAAGGTTATAGCAAGATTTTAATCTGCAGATATAGAAACAAGCGTTCGAAATCCTTCATTATGTTTGTCTGGGTTGGACACAAAGACAACAACTTAGCAACAAAACAATCAGACAATTGTTTTCCTGACAGCTTACCCAACAAAAAAGTGATGTAAATCAGGCTTTTACATAGTCCATTCCATTGCGCTTCCTTTTGTTAGACCTGGAGAAGAAGCATATTTGAGCCCAACTCTTCTTCTGCTTCATCGGTTGTAATTTAACGTCCCTTTTCTCAACAAGATCAGCCATATACCGGACAACAGCCTAAGGACAAAGAAATCAAGAAATAGCTTTAGCCACGGGATAACTTTTTCCTTTTTAAAGAAAAGCATCTACTAGTTATTTGCCAAAATCAAGGGAAATAATACCTGTGCACCCTGTTCAGCAATGTGTCTAGGAGGCACTTCCAGAGGATTTTCTTCCACACGTAGAACTTGAAGGCGTGTTAGCATTCTAAAAGTGTCTGGGAGGACCCGGATCTGATTATTGCTAATGTCCAGCTCTTCAAGCATCTCAAGGTTCCCAATAGATCTTGGCAGGGATCGCAGATCAGCAAAATTGTTGCCTATGTTCATCTTGACGAGTGTGGTGGCAAAACATAAACTCTCAGGCAGAGACTCTAGCTCATTGAAACTGACATCTAGTTCCTTCAGGTTTGCCAGAGATGACATCGTTGTAGGTAACTGTTTGATGTTATTATAGCGCACGGATAAAACCTCTAAAGCTTCTATCTTCCCAACTGCTTCAGGGAGGGCTTTGAGCCGATTATAATCTGCATGAAGCTCTTTAAGTGAATGGCAGTGACCAATAGTATGTGGAATTTCTTCGATGTCATTTGTCTCCACATTCAGTTTCTTGAGGCTAATGAGTGAACCTATTGAATCGGGGAGCGAAGAAAGGCGATTGGAGCTCAAATCAAGCTCCTCAAGGCGTACCAATCTCCCAAAGGTAGCAGGCAGAGATGACAACTGGTTCGCACTGAGATCTAGAAAGACCAAGCTGAGGAGATCTCCAATGGAATCTGGGAGTTGAGCAATCTTATTTGAACGCAAATCAAGTTTCTTCAAGGATGAAAGCCCGCCAATGGTTTCAGGCAAAGCTACAATACGATTATCGGACAAATCAAGTGTAATTAAACTGGACAACTTTCCTATTGAGTCAGGAAGCCACTCAATTTGATCCATCAACTTGGCTTGGAGGTTGAGATCTCGAGTGCCTTTCTTTGAAGAGACTTCAATTAAACTAGCTAGCTTAATCAAACTCAACTTCTCACCAACTTGAACTGCACAGGTCAGAAACATGCATGGAGTATTAGAGGAAGAGAAACAATTGGTAGTAGCAATAATGTGAAGAAAGTTGCTAGAATCTAAGGATGAACTTTTTATTTTATTTTATTTTTTTTGTTTCAATCTTAAAAACAAAGAAAAGGGTGCAAGAAACATGCAATTGGTAATTCATAATTAGGGAAATTGGGGATTTGAGGTAGAGGGGGACAAAAATGTAGAAGCTAACCCGCAGCAGTGGCGCCCCCGGATTTAAGAGAAGAATCCAATATGTGAGGTGTAGTTGAAATAGAAATACCAAACCCATCATTGGCATTAGCATAGAAGGAAGACTTGGCCTTCTTAACGTAACTGTCATCTCTGGTGAAGAGTACTAGTTCTGATGTAGGTTCCCTGGAGCTGGAGGTGGAGGATGATGTGGCAGCAGCAAATGAGTGGTTGGAAGGCGGAGGAGCGGTGGTGTGGGGCAAGGCTTTTGACCGCTTGGGGTTATCATGAGGTTTGAAGGAAGAAGAGGAAAGGCAGTTGGATGCCCTCTGGATAAATTCATCGAACAGGGCATGGATGGTCTCGAGATCCAGAAGTTTGAGGGCCTCCCTCTTCTGCTCCTTGCTCTGGAAGTAAACCAAGTTCTTTTGCATCTCAAGGAGCAGAATGAAGAGCTCCTCGGGAACATCAGGGCACTTGCTCTGGCGACCAATGGCATCCAGTCTAGCTTGGTCTTCCTTTTCCACATTTCGGATAAGACCCTTGGCAGCTTGAACCTCATCGACAGCAGGGCGTGGCGGCAGAGATCTGTGAATTCTCATGATCTCCTCCACCGCTTCGTCAATGGAGTGAACGACGCAGGGTTCAACCATATTGGTTAGTGTTTGTTTGTAGTATGTTGTATGGAGGAAATTCCTGAATCGAGGAGGGCAAATTTCAGAAATTCAGGAGAAGAAGAAGAAGAAGAAGAAGGAGAGAGGTAGAATTAGAATTAATTGTGTTTGCAGTAGTCAACTAAACCGTTAACAGAAAAGAAATCTAGATTGAGATTGAGATCGGGGACCTGATCCCACACAAAAGCAGCAGAAACAAACTGAATCTGGATTCTCAAATCTCAATTTCTATGCAACAATTTCAATTTACTAAAAGAAGAAGAAGAAGAAGAAGAAGAATATATGATAAGAAAAACACAACACCACTACTAGAGATAAAGGACCCATCATGCTACTATTTAAATTAAATCTCAGTAGCAGCATTAGTAGTTTTACAAGTAGTAACAAAGATAAGATTTTTCCAGAAATAATGTAAATTGTAGTAATAGTCACAATCATAAGGAGAAAGACTGGCCTGGCTTGGCTTTACGATCAAATTACTAGTAATTTACATTTTATATGTAAACTCAGAAATCAGATTGTTTGGTTTGGTTTGGCTTGGCTTGGCAGTATCAGTCTCCTTTCACAAAATAATTAAAAAAATAAGTTTGAAAGGGGAAGTTAATAAAAGTACCTTTTTATTACTAGTTAAGCTAAGTTTTGTATTTCTTTGTTATTTTTGTTTTAAATAGTACTAACATAAGCGAGGAAAGAAAGGTTAAAACCGAGATGGCAAAACCAATATGGTTCGATCGATTTCGAATTGATTAATTTTAAATAAGAAGAGTTTTTCGGCAAAGTAGGGACGAGGTAAATTATGAAGCAGTCTCGTCTTATTTATGGATAAAATTATTATTTTATCTTTAAATATTTAATTAAAAAAATAATATAATAAATTATCTGTTAATTTTTCTTTTAATATATGATTTAAGTTCTATTATTTTTTATTTAAATAAATATATATATTTTATTATTTAAAAAATAAAAAATTAAATATAACGAAAATAAAATAAAATAATAATAAATATATCTAACATTAATAAAAACGATAATAATACTAAAAATTCATTATCCACATTAAAACTAAATAAATAATAAAATAAAGCAGTCAACCAATAAAATAAAAATGAATTTTATAGTATTCATCCGACCTCGCTCTATTACCATCGCTGGTTAAAACTTTGGAGTTAGGAGAGCGAAATAGCAATGTCTTTATTTGTTCATGTACTTGGGACTTGACAAGGGAAGGGAGGCGAGAGAGAGGGGCAAATTGATAAAATCCAGTCTGGTATGGCGTTTAACGAATCCAGCTGTTTCCCTGCTCTACTGCTTTTTCTTCTTTCTTGCGGAATCTGATTTTTATATTTTCTCGCAAATGTAGTCCTTTACGACAGTTTTAAATTCTCCTATGATTAAAAATATTTTACTCGTTAATTTCATCAATCATCCCTAACATTTTTTTTGCTTCCACTTCAATTTTAAAAATTTGAAATGTTTTATTTGGATCTTGAATTCTTAAAACAGCTTCATTTTGATTATTTTTACCATGTTTCCATTAACAATCGAAAACTTATATATATATATATATATCCATATAAAATGCCAAAGAAATATCTACGCTATATGCCGTGCAAACTAAAATATTGTTGAAGGATCAAAATGAAATTATTTTAAAAGTTTGAGACCCAAATGAAACAATTTAAAAATTAAAATGAAATCAAAATAAAAATTTTGAAGCATGGATGAAATTTATCCATATACACTACCATATATATTATTTATTTACGAGTACTCAATATTACTTATTTAAGTTCTTAAATCTTAAACTTTGGTGAGTATAAGTCTTTAAACTTGGTGGTAATAGGCAATATTATTTATTCACTAAAGAAAAGAGATGACAGAGTTCTACTAGTATAGAAATATTAATCATCGTAATAATCATATAGTAATGAGGATATTATATATAGATATAAAAGAAGAAAAAGAAAAAGATATTTGATAACGTGATAAGAAAAAAAAGAAGGCGTGAACTGGATTATGATTGATCGCTTATCTATAAATAAAAAGTATAAAATTAACGTCTGCTTCCTCAATTGCCAATGCATTTCCCTGTCTGTCTTTTTGTATGTGTGTCCTTATCTTTTACTATTACTATCTCTTACTATTTTATGACTACAAAAAATACAAAAATCAATTGCCGGATGTATTTTCATTTTTATTATTAATGTAAGTGGTTCTCCCATTTCCGAAAAACCCCTCTCCCCAACTTGCTAGTATGGTGATAGGAGTATAATATCATTGTCATCATCATCATCATCATCATCATCATCATTATTATTATTATTTATTATCACAATACTACGTGCACTAGTACATAATAGTATAATTAAGTTTTATCAAGTATATATTATCACAATTGATAGTATTAAATTTATAGGACCTAGAAAAAAAGAAGAAATAAAAGAAATTAATCATGGTATGGGAAATGTTGAGTATTTCACAATTTCGAAGCTTAAATAGCATTATGCATTACGACTTATTTAGTCTACTACTTTACTTGTATAATATATCATATGTACATACAATATATTATTATTATTATTATTATTGTATGAGTCTTATGTCTGCATAGTAAACTAGATTTGTCAATAAGTATCGATTCATAAGTATTTAATTATTATTTTAATTTTTTTCTGTTTAATACATTGTTTTATTAAATTAAAGAATATATCAATTATATTTTTTTAGAATATTATCTGAATTAATATCGTTAGTCATTTATTAATGTCTTTTAAATTAAGAATTATGAGACGATGATGGGCATATCTGTCATTCAAGTAGTAATATTTGCTTTTATTTATACATATAAAGATAAAAATAAAAATAAAGATAATAAAGCTTGAAAATTGAGAAAGAGAGCGTGAGTTAATGCAATGTCTGAGAAGAAGGGAACACGTGTTGGCTGATGTCCAGAAGTGTACGCCCAACTGTCTCCAGCTGGCCAGCAAATGGCAGTCACGCCATAACCGTTTTCTGATGGCCATGGCGCAGGGGGATGGGGAAGGAAGGACCGGACAACTATCAAGGAACATTTCCCCTGATTTTTTTTTTTAATTTTTTAATTTTATTATAATTTTATAATTATTTAATTAAAATATAAAATTATGAAGAGATCTATCATAAAAAAAAAATGCCCTTTCACTAATATTTTGTGAGCTGACATCATTTAAAATTGTAAATATTTAAATGAATTACATTAATTATCGATAATATGTTTTTAAATTTTTAAATTTTGGCTGTGCTTTATTTTCTATTGTAATGTATTTTCAATTTCTCATCATTTATCTCGTTTACAGTACTAATGTATATAAAGAAGCAGCAGATAAATCATTATCATCGTCGTAGATGACTAATTGGTACGTGTAGTCTAAATGTGCGGTCTTTGAATGTGCTTTTATTCTGTTTGTGAATTGTTCGCCTATTTAAGATTGTTTAAGATTACTGATTCATTAAGATTTTAGGAAGCGTTTGAATTGACTGAAAGTATTCACTGCTTGAAAATTTTAATTGATAAGAGTATAATTTTTATGTTTGGTACGGTGAGGTGATAAAATGAATTTAAATTTAATAATATATTAAAAAAAATTTAATTTAATTAAAAAATTAAAAAATTAAAAATATTTAAATTTAAATTAATCCAAGTTTAAAATGACTCGCATAAGAAAAAAATTTGAATTTAAATTTAATATTAAAAATAAAAAATAATTAAATTAAAATTAAATAACTTTTTATAAAGTATAAAATTTTAATTATCAATTTGCTAGTTTTTAATAAAGTATTTAATAAACTGGTTTTATATAATAAATTAATTTTAAATTATTTTGGTGTTAATAAATTGAATTAATATATAAATATAATTAAAAAATATCTTTTTATAAGCTTTTTTATAGCATATGTTAAGTAAATTTCAATTGTTTTATAAATTTTTAAATATATAATTGTATATTTTAGAAATAAAAAAAATTAACAAAGTGTTCATTAATGAAATTTATATAACATATAAAATTTGTTCCAATTGAAATTATAGTAAATTAGTATAAAATTTATTCTTTTTAATGTTATTAATATTGTAAAATTAAAAGTTAAGAAAATAAAAAAAAATTAATGTAAGTTTTAATTTTTTTTATTAATTAAATAAATTTATTTACTTTTTAACATTAACGAAAATTGAAACTTTGAATATAAAACAAGTTAATGTAAACCTTAACTTTTTTTTATTTATTATGAAATAAATTTATTTAACAAAAGTTTTTTAGTGAAAGTAAAATTCTTACTAATAAATTTAATAAATCTTATTAATAGTAAAAGATTTTTCAATAGCAATTTTGAAATTGGTAAACAATTTTATTTATTTTTAAAGCTTAGTGAAAAAATTAGACCTTTGAAAATAAAGTAATTTAACATAAATCTTAAACTTTTTTATTTATTATAAAATAAATTTATTTAACAATATTTTTTTAATGAAATTAAATTTTTACTTATAAATTGGATAAATCTTATTAATAGAAAAATATTTTACAATGACAATTTAGAAATTAAACCAATTTATATAATTAAGTCAAGTCCAATCATGATATTATCTTATATATCATATCTTATTCACGTGCAATATAATTATATCATATTTAAAATTATCATGCTTATAAATAATTAATCATATTATCTTCTTTATTCATTACTATTTAACATTTGCTCTTTAAATGATAAATTATTAAATTATTAAAATATATAACATGTATATCAAGTAATTTCTAAAACTTTAGTTTAAAGTTAACGATTAGATCGTTATTAAATAATTTAGTAATATTTAATTAGTGATATTTTTTGTATTGTCTTATTCACTCTTAAATCATAGTTTAATTATCTTATACTCTTATTTATTCTTTAAATATAGTTATTTTTTCATTTTGATTTAATTATTAATGTGTAAATAATATTTATATTTGTCTTGATGGATTATTCAAATTGTTATGTATTTATATGTTAAAACTCAAGTTCACTAAATCAATTATTTTCAATAACATAATGATTCATTTATAATATATCATATTTTTGTAATAAATTACTCAACAAATTGATTTTATATAACCAATCAATTTTATATTTTTTACGCTAATAAAATATTGATTTAAATATAAAAATAAAAATAAAAATTTATATTATAATAAAAATTTATTTTAAGCTAATAGTAATAGTAAATTGATCATTTATTTTAAGATGTAAATATTTAAATTATGTCAAAATTATTGTATCTAATATAAAATAAAAATTTATGGAAAGGATACTCGAACCTAAACAGAACTTTAAAAGACTGAAACTCAAAAAAATTCAAACTTGAAACAATTTAAACTTGATAAGAACCAAACACTAAAATGACTCGCACCTATCCAAACTCGTCCAATTGCTGCCTCTATCGGAAAGTATCCACTTATCTTTGGTAAAAGATGAGAATGTGATTTTTACGAGTAGAAATTAAAAAAAAAAATAGCTTTTCCATATAGTTGGAAAGTTTAAAAAAAAAAAAAAAACCTTTGGAACAAAATTATCCTCTTCCTATTTATATGATTTTATTTTATTTTTTTCATTTTTCTACCCAATACTCTCTACAACTACAAAATAATAAAAATTTAATTAATTTAAATTATTTTAATTACTATCAAATTAAATTTTAATTAAGTTACTTTTGGATTCAAATACATATTCGGTATTTAAAATTTAGTTTTAATTTAGTCATATATTAACTTTGAGATAATGCATTATTTATATTTTATTTAAAATAAATTAATTATATTTTGACAAATACATAGATTAAATGATGTGATTAGTTAATAATAAACTAATATTTGTTAATAACAAATATCATTGAAAAATGTTGAAACTTATAAATTGTATTTTATTTGATAAGGATAATTTGAAAATTATCACCATAATTCTAGTAAAATGTTTGGTGAACCAAACGTGTCAGTATAACTTTTATAAGATTTTAAACTCTTTTCAATATATATTAAATGTATAATATTACTTTCTTAAGTAATCATATTCCCGAGAATCACATCATTATTGAACATGATAACAATCGTAAATAATTAAAAATATATTTGTATACAATCAACAAATTATAACTAAATAAATTTAAATAAACTAACAGCAAAATATAAATTTATAACTTACTGGTTTTTATACTACAAAGTACCAAGTAGCATATGGCGTATAGCATATAAAAGTTACATGAATAAATTGAAAAGCTCTTAATTAAAAATCTCACATAAAGTTAATTTAAAAAATAATATATAAAAACTAAAAGCATCCAACAATTTAAATTTGACATTATCAATTGTTGAAAACATATAATTTGAGACAAATCATCATCTTTTAATGAAGGAAAACAACAAGGGAGCAATACATCCATGATTGCGAGTGGCTTGTGAATACAAAATATCAATGAAAACTATAAGAGTTCCTTCACTCAAAATGCCATTTAAGAATTCTGTCTTACCAAAGAAAAAGGTTCTAAATGGTGGAAAAAAAAAATAACAACTAAAATATAAAAATACTTATCTAAAAAAAAGTTGAGATCAGTCGTTGAGCCCCGTACACCTGATTTGATTGAGCTTGGATCAAGATTTCATTTTTTTTTTGTTTCGAGCCAGCTTAGCTTGGAACAGTAATTTTAAATTAAAATAATATATTTTTATTTAAATTTAATTATAAAAAATAAAAATATTAATAAAAAAATATTTTTAATGTGATTAAAAGTAATTTTGGCCTAAACAACAGGTATAGGCATGTGAAATAGTGCCTAGGCTTGGGATGCAAAAATAATTTGGGTAGTGACATGGCTCGATTCATGCCCAGGTCTACCTAAAGCCAATCAAATTGGACAAGGGATATACAATCAATAATACAAACCAATTTATTTACTCTAAGTGTCACAAGTGTTTTTTTCATGTCAGTTCAGTGACAAATAGTTGTTGAACACTAACTAGATGAAACTCAGGAAATTCCTATCGCCTTGCATGAGATTTTAAAGATTGCAATTATGAGATCCAATAAGCATCAACGTTGAATCTCCAAATATAGTTCCGAATGGATGTATTTTTAAGATGAAGCATTGTTAATGAGCACTAACTAGGATATGCTAAGCCATCTTACTTATTAGAGCCTAAAATTAGTTTTTATATGGTTGCAAGTTCTTATATTATGATACTTGTGGATAACATGTAGGTGCTTGTTAGAGAATAAGTTCATTGAATTTTGAAATGCTTTGAGAACTCTATTTGATGTTTTCACTTAAGTGTTTATGTAAATTTTTTCACGTTCCTATTATGTAGCATATTTTCACATTCCTACTATGTAACTGATCTTCTAACATATGATATCGGGTTATCTTATATCGGAAACATCATGCTTTGTTTTCATCATAAACAATTTCCTAAAAAGGATGCTTATGGTAAGGTGATTTTGGATATGGCATGAAGCTTGAATGATCTAATAAGGATTCACCATTCCAAGTGACAATAGAGGTATATCCACTTGTTATTGGCTATGATTAACTAGATAAAGTTTTCTATCAAAACACTATAAATTAAGAAGAAATTGTTTCTCTAAATTCAGATCATTAATCATGAGCTACAAGAACTAATATAGATTGTTACATGAGTAGACACTGCATAATATTCGTGATCATTCTAGAATATTTGGTAAAAAGGTTGAGTTACTGAATGGTTTCGAAGAAGTCACCTTGACTCTATGACATTTAGGTGGTTATGATGATTTGCTAAAGTCCACTCATGGTCTATGTTTATAAGTTGTAAGCTATGTGCAAAAATGTAGATTATGATTTATGCTCTTTGCCACCAAGTTGGCGACCCAATGGATTACACAAAATAGGGTGATTGTTGGATTAAACTTGAAATTCAATTAAGTTAGACTTAGTTGAATAAAGGTTAAATTTGTAATACCTAATTTAATAAGTTCATTTGTGAAAAAAAATGAAGACGTAAATTGGATTTTAAAAATCCAAAAAAAGATGTCTTAATATTTCAATGTAGATAAGTTTGTCTGGATGAGACATTGTTTGAATATAGACATGCCTTAAGATTAGTTGTCTAGGCCAAAATCTTGGAGTTATCCAAAATGAGAAAAAGTTTCTTGTCCACAAGGAACTTGATTGTGAGTTGAGCTCTGACTTCTTGTATTCACTAAACAGAGCGTTGCTTTTATCATGTTTAAGTCCAAACTTAGTACTAAGAGATAATGTTACTATAACACTTGCTAAGCGAAAGAGTTTCACCCAAGTAAGGAATTTGATTAAGAATCAAACTCTATTAAATCAAGCTAATTAAGTCCAAGTAAAATTTTTAAAGGTTGATTGAGAATCAAATTTTTCTCCATTACACTACAGTCAATTATGTAGACATGAAGATGGATGGTTTCTGCTATGACATTCTATAAGACAAAGTGATGGGTGAACTTAGGAACTAAAGGATGAAAATGTTTCACCTTTACTGGAATTTGATCTTGCATCAAAGTCTTTTCTCCATCATCTTTAGCTAGTTGAGCATAGGCACATTATTGGATAGGTTCAATCGACTCTCTAATTGTTAGAGATAATGCTAAACCAAAACCTTTAAGATAGGAAGAGTTCTAGTCTTGCAAGGAGTTTGTAGAGTGATTAAACTATATCACAATCCCCTATTGGTGTTTGGCCAAGGCATTAGTGTGAAAAAAGAATTCTTTACTTGAGAAAAGTTGTCAACCATTTAGCCAAAGTACCTCTTATTATTCTTGTACCTTCTCCTTGTTATTACTTCAGTTTTCTTTATAACCACAACCAATAATGGCTCTTTGTGTGAGTTTCACCTTTGAGAGAAAATCCAAAAGTGTAACCTTTTGATTGTGATCGAAAGATTGGCCCACTAGCATTGGTGAATCAATCCCTAAGCCTTGGGAAGGCTTCAGTAATCATTTGTGTGGATCACAATTGGAGGCAATACATTTGTGTTGCTCGTGACTTTGGAGAGATCGTGCAATGAACATAAAGTTATAGTTTTTTTCCTTGTAAGGAAATGACACACTTAAAGTTATGAGTTTTTGAATAGGAATAATTCTTAATCTAATGCTTGATAAAATTTTTTAATTATATAGCACTATATGTATACCATCGTCTGAAGATCTTATGAGAAATTTTGCTATTTCTATGTTTACTATTCCACTACGCTGTTGTTTATTTTGTTATCTTTTGTTTAATCTTTATTGACGTGAGGTCGGATTTCCTAACATTAAGGTAATAGCAGTAGACAAGATTTCATAACCTAGTTTTGATAAAATTTGAAACTTAAAATTATTTACCTTTGATCACTCTAAGGCATCAGAATCCCCAAAATCTTTTCTTGCAAAATAAGTACTCATTCTTCCAAATACATAGCTAGTTCAGAATTAACATTTTGCATTTTATCCACACTCCTAATATAATTCTTTTACTTCAGCTTCCATCTTGTAACAATCCCCCAGTTCCCCTTGCAGCAAAAACATTGCTGGTAATACTGCTTTCTTGTACTTCATTTTTTCTAGGATTTATCAGCACTTGCCGCTACATAAATATATAATTTTCTTTATAAAGCTCATGTAAGTTGTCACACAAATTGTAAACATTTTAGAAATTCGTTTTTGGAATAGATTACATAAAATAAAATTAATTAATGTCATCTTATTCTAAAGATCTAGAACAATGAAAATGAACGAATTATTTTCACTCTAATACTTAATCAAATTTATTTTGCATTTTATTTGTCATCAGTCATTAGTCTCTTCCATGATCTTTCACTCGGGTTTCTCATCCATTAATTTTTTTGTACTCTAAAGCTCAGGAAAAAAATTTGATTTTGAATAGCCTAATATTTACACAAGAAATAAATATTCAAATTAAATGACATAAATGTATAATACAAGTGAAAAAAAATTAAAAGCAAATTTGAAATATTATATATTTTTTAGGTGGGATGATGTTCGTAATTTCATTAAAATACCAAAAAGGAAGAAACTTTTTCGACTCTCACACAATCCCTATCATTTTGCAAGTGTTTGTAACTTGCATCTCTTTCATTATACCATGGAAATACTTGCTTGAACTTCAATAGACTTGATAACGTAGTATATGTTGCATTTCATTACATGCAATAATATAAAATCAAACTTTTCTTAGGCGACTGAAGCTGTTTGATAATCTCATTGGACATAGTTAGCGCGTAATTGATGTTAATATATGCTTCACACTTTTGCATAGACCTTGAAAATTTTCTCTCTATGGATGTAGATTATATTCATAACTACTTTATACTGCTCCACCTCATTTTTTATTAATCAATTTTAGTTTGATATTGTAAAAAATATATTATATAATTTATTCATAGACATAATTTTTAAGTATATAATTCTTTAGGATGTATAATATACATATATACTAAAAGTGTATGTTTATCTAAAATATTAGTATATTTATATCTAATAAATATTTTAAAAATATAAAAAAGATATATACAAATATTTTAAGGATAAAAAAATAATAATTAAAGGCAGGAAGGAGCAAATGGATACCGTATTTATCAAAATAATCCCACTGCATCCTATACCTAATTTTCATAAAAAGAAAAAAAATTCCTTATTCAGAATAATTATACAGAATTGGTTTGATGAATCGGGTTTTTCCATCCTATTTATAGCATTCTCGATCTTTACTAACGAGTCATGGTTTTAGTATGACTCAGTTACTCACATGCTATGTCTCTCCCCGTAATCACAAAGCCATGCCACCCGCAACATGGACCATTTTACCTATAATTTTTTTTATACAATCTTATAATTACTCAATTACAATATAAATGATGTAATAGTCTACCACTTTAAATTATTACCCAACATTTTTGTGGACCTACAAAATTTAATATTTTGATCAATTAATTATACTACAATAATTGTAAGTGATATGTTTCCCGCACCATATATCTTCTCTTATTTTATTTTAATTTCATGCTCTAATTTCCAAAATTTTCAATTTATTTTGCATCACTTTTTTTTTTTTTTTTTTTTTTTTTTTGTGTTGTCTTGTGAATGAATAATATATACGCGTGTGTGGGAAAAACAAGTAGAAGTAATTAAAGATAGTAATTAGGTTCGGATTAGATGATGATCTACCAACTTTATTCTACTACTTGTCGTGTTTGTGTTTTTCCTTTTATTGTAAAATCTACTTAGAGCGTACTACTACTATTATAATGCTACTTTTTGCTTTTACTTACTTTCCTGCCATACTCTCATACATACGTACATGCATCCATACAGATTAGATTAGATTAAATATACATCTTAAATTTTCTTTCTTTCTCTTATTGATAGCTACAAATACAATACAATCAATGTCTACATTTTGGTACACCGAATCTCAAATATTCGTTAAATGCTGCTGTCCTTAACCTTAGGCAGGCAGGCGGCTGCACAGTTTGTATCATCTATTTTCTGCAGTGTAGTTAACGCGATTTCAACATTCAACAACACGAGTAGTGCAATAGAGCAGCATTGCACTACTCCAACTGAACCAAAGAACGAAAATGCTAAAGAATGAGCCCATTTCCTACACAAATCAAATCAAATCAGGAAAGCACTCATTGATTTGTTGGCCAGTGTGAAATGTCTAGAGCCATTGGTATTACACTGCTTAAATTAAATGTACTTAACAATCACAACCAAATTAAACACCATGTATTAATATGATCACTATTTGTCACCTCTTTAATACCAAAAACAACCACCAGCTGACAACATAAATATCCCTAAACTTTTCTTTTATTCTGTTGCACCAAGAAGTAAACAAACTAATTGATATAGACATGCAAATTGGTCAATTATGACAAAGCTTTTGCCTTAAAACACCAAACTCACCACTCACAATTCATAAATATCAGTATTAATCACAACCAAGCAATAGAATTTAGTCTGCTCTGATAGATTCCTTCAGCCTTTTGTCTGTTATACCATCCATCTTGCGATGAGGCTTGGAAGGGAAAATAAAAACAGTAGATGCAGCAATAGAGGGCTGAAACCGAGCTGAGTATCTCACAGATGTCAAAGAAATTCTAGGCAACTGTTGCAAACCTGAGGCAAGAGGCACTACTTTGTAATTAAGGATGTGCTCAGATTTTGGAAGAACAAAAACTGTGTCACTGTGAGACCCACATAACACAAAACTCTGTGTATCAGCCAATGAAAACTTCACCTCTTGAAGTAACTCTGTTTGGTTATGAATTTTAACGCAATACATGAAGGGATCTCCAAGGATGGCATAAGGAGGACATTCCAAACTCACAACAATTGGTGACAACTCTATATGTATATCAGGGAGTTTGTGTTTAGTTACCACCTGAGCATCAGTCGCAATCAAACCAGATCTATCTTCAATTCCACAATGCCTCTTCCATTTTAGATGCACCACTCCCAACCTAAGCTTTGAAGAATCCACATGAGGAATCACAGTGAAAACCTTCTTGAATTCTTCTCCTGGCACAAGAACTGCAGTGCCAAGGTCTTCATCTCCATGCTGAATGGAACATGACTTTTCGATGCCATCATCGTCAACTTCAATACCCATGGATAGCAGCTGCAATGTGACCTCACTGCAGTTCTTGGCACTAACAACAAGTACAGTTGTTTCGTGAAGGGGTAGTGATACAAACTGATTGGAATCAGGGACAGGCTTGATCTTTGAGAGCAACAGGGAATCCCTGCGGAAGGGCAGCATAAAATGTTGGCTAATTAAAACGGCATTCTTTCCTTCAATTTGCAAGGTCTTGTGGACATTGACTTTTTGAGCATTAAACTCATTGGAATTTGAGGAGTAGCTCAATGATACAAAAAGCATAATTGGTTTGGGTCGGTGCCACATGATTTCTAGTTTGCAGGACCATGATTCTCCCATGCTTAGAAATGGAACAGAAACCAATCCAAAAGACTGTTGAATTTTCTTGATTTTATCAGGGCCCCTTTGAGATTCATCTTCCCTTTCCAGTCCAACAATGCCAAGAAGCTCAACGTGATGACTTTCCAATGAAAATGGCTCAGATTCCCTTGGACTAAATAGCCCACCTCCTCTTACATCAACAAGATTTATCTTCAGTTCACCAGCATATATGGCATCGTCCCTTGAGGCTATGGTAACTGGTACCAGAAATCTCTCTCCAACTAATGCAGGGCCAGAAGCACCAAGAGTGACATCCACTTGCGGGTCAGGTTCTTCAACCTGGGCAGCCTTCTGACCAGAGAACGACAAAGCAGGATCCTTCGTGGGGAAAGTTTCGACACGGTCTTCAAACTTCCAAAGAGGTAAATCATCCATTGATGCAGGACTTTCAGCTCTGCAGCAGATTGTGAAGCGGGGTCCAATTTTTGCAATAATAGATATGCATTCAAGCTTTCCACTTTGTTCTGAATAATTTGAACAATGACTTAAATATAGTAGGTGGATTACAATGAAGGAAAGCATGATGGCAATCAGAATAAATACGTTACATTTGAAGAGAATGCATGCAGGAAGAAGATATATGATCCCATAAGGTTCTGGCTAAAACTAAGTCCTAGCAAGACTTTCCATTGAAATATGACCTTAGCCTTTGAATCGCTACGGGGCAAACAAGAACACTCTATCCATTCGATTGAACTTTGAAGAAAACAGAGAAACCACGCAAGAAAAGAGGAAACAAATTATTGTCAGCCTGATGTAACCTTTTTCTTCTGTTTCCACTCCCTCTCTCAGATGCAGAGATACAGACATGCATACATGCAGATACAATGGGCAGACAAATACACGGACCACATGATACTGACGCTTAAGGCATACTGAAATCGCTATCTAGGGTACAGCAGTAGTAATTCAACACGGCCCTTTGGGTTGACTAAATTTTAGGCTCCCTTGTAGAAAGCTAAATGGTTGCTTAAAATCACTCAATTTGATAAAGTATTACTGATGCTTAAACTAAAAGGTCACAAAACAGGTAGCTGCAACTCACTGCAATATAGTCAGGATATATCATGCAACAGCATGTAAAAACTACCAGAATTACAGGAGAAATCATTCTCCTCTTATTTACAAATTTTAGACTTACTAGTTGAAATGATTTTTATCAATGCAGGGTCAGAAGCTAGGTCTTTATTAGATGAACATAATGCAGCAAATGCATAAAAAAAGCTAACTTACCAGATTTAACGTCATAAGTCAGCCGCAGCCATTTGTTTGTAACAAGTGCTAAAGAAGGAGCACTCTCCATTCGATGATCATGTTGCTCACTGGACACAGCTTGTAATGGACGTTTTTGGGCATTCATGATGATAAAATTACATTCAGATTGATTGAATTGGACTTCCAGCTCATCAATCTCAATGGGAAGGGGTAACTGTGATAGAAGTGATAATGTAATCAATGAGGAGACACCAGACTTAATTATCTGTTCATGAAAAGCCACTGAAGCAAGAAGTACTGATCTGAGTGGACTAACAAGATCAATCTCAAGATGAAGTGTATTATCTCCGGTTACTTTAAAATCATCAGTTCCACTAAGGGATATCAGTCTAGCTTCTCCGCTTATGAGTGCAAAAATTTCTCTGTGTATCATTTCTCTCTGTTCAAGACTTGCATGTCCTCCTGGACCACATTTGGAAGACTGGATGCTACTGACGGTGGATACTGGCAATGCCGCCATTTCAAGAGAAAACTCTACAAACTCTTTTACAGCACCTTGTTTCCTTGAGCACTCTCGCAAGTAACCCAAAAGCTCCCACAACAAAGTAACCCACCCTTCTTGCCTATATACATTTGCAACACCATCAAACAGCTGTTTTGCATTGCTGAAATCACCCAAAGAAAAATATTCCCTAGCGATCTGAAACGCACAAAGAGAACCCATCCTCTGAACTTCAAGATTACTATACATTTCATGAGACTTTTTCAGCAAAGCAATAATTTCAAAGGAGTCTTGAAACCTTTTTCCCTCTGCAATTGCATAATGGGTGTATTCATCATCAGTAAGGCTGCATGGTCAGATGAGAATAAAAATTCAACCATTTATTACAAGGAAGATGGTACAAATGAAATTAGACTTTTAGGTATTAATTTTCCAAGACTTACGACTGCATAGCTAAATCATCCCCTTGCTCAAGTAACTGAGCGAACTGACCAATATAAATCGATGGTACCACAGATTCAGCAGTTCCATCATCATTTTCATTAAATGTTTCTGACATTGATACTGCTAACTCCAGAGCAGATCTCTTATCCTTCAAGTATTGAGCTGCTGACTGTTGCAAGATGAATGTTGTGATTCAACTAAGTTAAATAAGCAAAAAGAATTCTAGATGCATGTTCGATCTCACCAAAGAGACCAAAAAGAAAAGAACAAATGTGTTCAAATCGCAGTATCAATGTACATATATAATTAATTAGTAACATATTAGCTGGTACATATCCTTAGCCCCAAGAAGCAATGTCCAATTGCTATGGTCTCCACTGCATAAATGTAGCAAGACTTGCACGAAAATGTTCTAAAAGAAAATGGCTCATGGGAAGAAAAAAAAACTTTAAAGAAAAGATCAGGATTATATGATGGTACAGACCTGATAGTAATAAGCTGGATGGAATTGCCATTCAGTTAGAGGTTGCTCTGCAGTGCCTAATGGTAGAGTGGAAACGCTTTGAAGAGTAGCAGAGCTTGAGTCAAGCAACTCAGCGAAAACCAAATACTGTCTGCTAAGCCATTCCCAGTGAAGAAATATAACTTTAGGAGCTCCAACAAGGTTCTTGTAGGAGACAATGTGCTGATGGAACCATGTAACTGCTTCGATGAGTTTTCCACCATGCAACAACAAAGTGGAAATCTTGAAATGCAAGTGTTCAGCAACAGTTCTGATCTCAAATAAGCGTTGTATGGGAGGCAATCTTGTTGAGGTAGCAACCATCTGCATGCATAGCATAGACATGGTAGTAGCGACAAGTAGAAGAGACGGAGTAATTAGTATCAGTATGAAGAATGGAAAGATAGATGTGATTAGGTGATACGTGAAGACTGAAGAATGGAAAGATAGATGTGATTGGGTGATACGTGAAGACTGAAGAAGGAAGGAGTAGCTTAAGATTGTAAAGAAATAGGATAAGTCGGGAAAGAACCTCGCGTAGAGCGTGATAGGCATCCTCATAAAACCTCAAGGCTTCAACCCAATCTCGTCGGAATTCTGCATATACAGCAACCTACACATTTTGTGCATGACAGCCAAAACAAATAAGCAAAATATTGTGATGAATTAACAATGAAAAGTAAGGAAAGCCATTCTTTTATTAATACCTTAAAGCAGTAGCGAACTTGGAGGTCGAGAGAGGAGTAGTTCTTCTTTTCAATGCGAGCTTTAATCCTGCGACCTTCATCTCTGTAAAAGGCATTTGCTAGTTCGGCAAAGCTGAAGCCGATCCTGAACACAGACATTAGAATGTATGGATACATTATATATTTATTTATATATGTATAATAGTGGACAGAAATTTAATGAAGAATATTATCATCATTATTATTACAAAACAAAACACAAAAAAAAAAAAAAAAGGGTGAAGAGCACCTTTGAAGAGAGTTGTTAAGTTGAGAAGGATTGGGGTTGAAGAGGAGAAGGTACTTAGAATCTATCTCTGCCCGCTTCCGTAAGGCAAGCAGACGATCTTCACCAATGTCATCCGATTTCCCTACCACCACAAGCAGCAACAATTTGGTGTTTCTTGGACGAATAGCCGCTTTCAGGTCATCCAGATCCAAGCAGACTTGGACCCACTGGGCAGGATCTCCAGACACATGATCCCAGGAGAAGAGGGCCCCCACCACCGCGGGGATCTTGGTCCTGTGCTTGACCAGCCAATCCCTTTTCAAAATACCGGCGGGTGAAGAAGATGAGGAGGAGGAGCGATGGAGAAGAAGGGAGAGCTTGGAGAAGTGAGGCAAGGCCAAAGTGTTGATAGGAGGCTGCTGGGAGAGGAGATAGGTCGATATCACCCCATGTTGCTCCGGGCATCCTACCAGCGCTACCAGCGGCACTGGCGGACTCCTCAATTCTTCTGGGTACTCTTCCATTTCTTTCTTCTCTCTCTGAACTTTGGATTTGGTACTCTCTTCATTTTCTTTTTCTCTCTCCTATCTATTAGTATGTATTGTAATCACATCTTCCGGTTATTCGTACAAGTTTAAACATTTAATTAATAATTTAAAGAATTTAAATAAAATTATTAAATTTAAAAAATAAATTTAGATAAAAAATTAGATTTGATTAAAAAATTAATCGAATATTGAGTTTAACTTTTTAAAGTTCGAGTCCGATTTGACCTAACTCGTTTTACTATTGTATTATATATATTTATTTTATATTTTACGTATTATATAATATTATAGTGTAAACTTTAAAAATTAAATTAAATTATTTACATTTATAAACTTAATAAAAAAATTATTAAATTAACAAAGATTAAATTTAAAAAAATATTTTTTTAAAAATAAATTATAAAAAAATATAATATAAGTGGGTCTAAATGAACTTAAACTATTTATTTATAAATATAGATAAATTTAAATAAAATTTAAAATTTATTTTTCGAATCGAATCAAACTTAAATAAATATATTTAATATTAATATTATGTCAAAACTTGATTCAAATTTGATATAATCCAACGAGCGAACCATAACTGAATGAGAGAAGATGGATCAATTTCTCATATGTGTACTTTCAGTATCCAATTTTTGGGCTTCTCTTACACCCCCGTCCCATCCCAATTCCCAGTTCCCATCCATATAATAAACCACCTCAACCCAACCCAACCCCTCTTTTCCTAATTGGCTCCTGCCAACTATTGGTGCTGGCTAGGCTACTGGCTACTACAAACAAACTTGCTTTCAGTTTAAAGCCCAAATGCACAGTATCGTTGGGTCCATAAAAAGTGATTGCAATAACAAGTTTTTTAGGTTCTACTCGTAGATCCGATTCGAAGAGTTCAGTTTATATATATGACTTGAGGGTTTGATCATGAATTCGACTCGAGAGGTTCGATTAAAAGATGTGAAAAGATTCAATTCATGATTTATGAATTCAGCTCAAAAAGTTTGATTCATAAGTGGGAGAGTAGGTGTGTGCACAGTTTCTAATAAGTATAAAACAAACTGATCAAAAAAAAAAAAAAAGTAACGGAGATTGGTGGTGAGGTCAGGTCATCAGCCAAAGCAACATAATTTTTGTGTTGTAGTATTTATATTATGTTCCAACTAGGGTTTCCAATTTCCTGAAACAGTCTCTAATCTGAAAATAAAAACAACATTTTTCCAAGGAAAAAAAACACTATAATGTCTTCTGATAACAGTAATAATACCATTCTCAGTCCAAATTCAAGAGATGCAGATGCCTTCTCCTCCTCCTCGACCGCCGTCATCTTCAGCGCCAAGTCCTCATCCTCCCTACTCCCAGCGACTGCTCCGCTCCCTCTGTCCTGGCCCCCCGATGGCAAGATCAGCCTTGAGTGGATCCAGCATATCATGGCTGCGTTCGACTGGTCTTCAAGAAATCTGCCTCCGTCGGCCTTCCCTTCGGTGTTTCCTGTTCCTGTTTTTGATGTCCTCATCCTTACCGCTTCTAAGATCCTCCACAAAGAGCCCAATTGCCTCCAAATCAAGACCCTTGACTCCGATTCAACGGTTGTGGTGGTTGGCGATCTTCATGGGCAATTGCATGATCTTCTCTTTCTCCTCCAAGATGCTGGCTTTCCTGCCCAAAATCGGACCTTTGTCTTTAATGGGGATTATGTTGACAGAGGAGCTTGGGGTCTTGAGACTTTCTTGCTTTTGCTAGCCTGGAAGGTAATTCCAATTTTCAAAATTTCTTTGGAAAGGATACGCTTTTACTCCACTTGTTTTAGATTTATAAATACCATCTTTCTTGCGCTGTTTAAAAAACTTTGCCCCTACAACAACAACGGAGCTTCTTAACACGCTCGATTATCAATCTGACAATCAATTATACAGTACAGTGCTCATTCACATACCATTTTCTTCCTATCTGACTTGGCGTATTTCTAGATTTGTATTTTCTTTCGGTTGCAAAGCATGCTCTAGAGACCTTTTTTCTATCCATGCTTGCGCTTTGTGCTCAATTCAAACGTCCATTTCATTTATCCCAAATCAAGTTTATTTCTTTTCCTTAAATTAGATTGTATTTTTGTTGTTCGACTGATTTATTAGTAAAACAAAAATATCTCCTATTTTCATAATTAAATAACATTCGACAAGATATCATATTCTTCTAGGTTTTCTCGCCACATAGAGTTTATCTTCTTCGTGGAAATCATGAATCCAAATATTGCACCTCTGTTTATGGATTTGAGAAGGAAGTTCTGACAAAGTATGGGGATAAAGGAAAACATGTGTATCGCAAATGTTTGGGATGCTTTGAAGGACTACCTTTGGCGTGTATAATTGCTGAGTGTGTATATACTGCTCATGGGGGGCTTTTCCGCAGCATTCCTGTCACCCCTTCAAAGCGGACAAAAGGGAAGAAGAATCGTAGAATAAGCCTCAACCCTGAAGCTAACTCCCTATGTCTTGGTTCTTTGGAGGAATTATCTAAAGCTCGAAGATCAGTCCTTGATCCTCCATGGGAAGGACTGAATTTGATTCCTGGTGACGTGCTATGGTCAGATCCATCAATGAGCCCTGGTCTTTCCCCAAATAAGGAGAGGGGTATTGGCTTGTTATGGGGACCCGACTGCACCGAGGAGTTCTTAAAGAAGTTCAAACTAAGGGTAATATCATAATTATGTTTTCTATTTAAAGCTTTGTGGTTAATTTAACAGTTGATTTGGTTGTTATTTATTTGAATTCTTTGCCTCCTTTCTCCATCAATTAGTAGACATTTGAGCAGTCTGATATATGATTAGGATTGATATTTTCTGGATGGTAACTTCGTCATTTCTCCCTAACTGTCTGTAAACATGCTATATATATATATATATATGTATATATACTTCTTTTAGTTCTACGTTTATTAAAAAAGGGATGTTATCTAACTTACTGTTATTCCAGTTGAAAATTTTCCTAGGTGCTTTCAATCCTTTAAAGTCATGCATTAAATCTGCAACTTAATGTTAGAGGTACCTACTTCAGCCATTAATTGTTGTCTATCAACTAAGGTTTGATAAACTTTGGTTGTTGGTTTTCTAATCAAAGGCTGTGAAATAGAGTTATGTTAGTGACTGCTGAAAGTTAATACTGTTTATCTCAGTAAGATACAAGGGCGATAAAAATATGGAGCAGAATGCAGTTCAGGTTGGACAAGTGACTTTTTATGTCTAAACCTGGGTAATTCATTGAATGTGACTTTCAAATTAGGTTTTGACCCTAATATATTAGGATTTAGAAAGAGTGAAGTTGGCAGTGGTTCTGGTATGAGCTGGACAAGGGACCATCTTAACCACATTTTTGGCCTAGATTTGAATCTAATTCCAGGATGCAATGCATTCTCTAAATGGTAATTAGATTTTCTGGTTAAGCATTTCATCTACACGTAATATGCAGGCGGACAATACTTATTATTAGTCTACATCTGGATATTATTAGAACGTGCATATCTGTTATAGTGTTAGTCAGGGAATGAGTTGTTAAGGCCTGCTCAAAACTTGCATTTTGGATACAAGCATGGAGAGTGCTAGTAATATAGTAACTTGGATGTAAAAAGTTTGTCCTTTTTGTTCAATAAAGTAGACTGTAATTAATAGCCGATTAGCCGATATTATTTTTAATTGTTTGAGTGAAATTTAATTTATACATTACAGTGATTCTTTTATTTTATAATTCCGTATTATTCATTACAGCTATTAACCTTATTAGCTAGCTCCTGTTTTGGGTTGCAAAATATTGATAGTATGGTTGTTGTTTGGTGCTGTTGCCTCAGCTAATCATCAGATCACATGAAGGCCCTGATGCAAGAGAAAAGAGGCCTGGTCTTGCAGGAATGGAAGAAGGATACACCATAGATCATAATGTGGAGTCAGGGAAGTTGATAACTCTGTTTAGTGCTCCTGACTATCCACAATTTCAGGTATCTTTGTGATCTTCAATGGTTTGCATGTTTTCCCTCAAGATTTAAATGCCTGTTTTCTGGGTTTGATTCTCTACAACAAATGACAAATTATGTACATGTATTGGCTCAAGTTTCAACCACAACATCCTTTTAATAGTTTCCATGTATTTGTATTTAGACTTGTACTTAGACTTTATATTACTTTTTGTGGTTACATGTGGCGTATAAGCTGGGATATATTTTGTGTGATATCATTGAAGTGTTTTAGGAGGTTTGAATGCCTGTAAATGTATCTTTGGGCTTCCATATTGGAAGTAAAAGGCTCTTTTGTTTCTGTAGCTCTAGTCAGTTTATGGTAGAATAATAAACTTGGACATGGTTAGATTGAAGTCGTTTGGTGGTCTTGTTGAAATGCATAAAAACTCTAAAGGGTGTCTGTGTGTGTGTGTATATATATATATATATGTATTATATCTATCATAAATTGACAGATACTTGATATACCAAGGTTGATTTCTATTTCTTTTTTTTTTTTTGTGTGTGTACAAGTGAGGCAAGTGAGGTACCTGTTTATAAATGTCTTGTTCAAACGAATTACTAAAGTAGAATGAGTTAATGTTTTGGAATTTTTTTTTCTCCATTTGTTAGTTTGTATTTTTGGTATAACGGATGTAGTTATTATTACAAAAACAATTAACAATAAAAAGAACCTTTTAATACAAAGTAATTAACACTAAAAGGAACTTTTTTTTTTTTTTTTTGGCCATTGTGCTCAATTAGGAGCCTATGTTGTTTAGATCATTAAGAGCAAGGTCCTTTGGACACTATATCACCTTCATCTTATACTAGAATTTTATTGCTTCCTCAAGTTTTTCAAATGCACTAATTTTTATTCCTGTCTTTTCTTATGTACCAACACATCCATTACAGCTAGACTAGTAAAGCAGATTTCAGTATTTTCCTTAGAACAGCCATTAGTATTTTTTTTTAAGGGTTTTTGTTTCTCTAATGCAGGCAACAGAAGAGAGGTATAATAACAAAGGAGCATATATTGTACTGAAGCCCCCTAATTTTGATAATCCTGAATTCCATAGTTTCGAAGCAATTGCTCCAAGACCAAAGGTATCAAACTGGCTTTTATAAAATGTAAACACCAATAATGTACTTAAAGAATTCTAATCCCAACCAAAATGTGCTTGTATTAATGGGTATATAGATTTGGCAGTTGACTGGAAACTATGTTCCTGTAAACGTCTAATTAATGCAGTGGAACCTCATATGCAGGTGAATGCATACTATGATTATGAGGAGGTGATTGATTCTGATGAAGACTTGGACTTGGCATCAATGGTGACTGCCTTGTAATGTTTCGGCTCTGTATGTTTTTCACACTCATTATTCATCGGTTTTGAAAGTTGTACATGGTATTAATGGATTTTCATTAATTTATGGTGATAATTATTACTATTATATTTGCATCAAAAAGCATTTTTCTTTTCACTTCGAAGCTGCCTTTATTGTATTGTATTCTATTGTTATTAAGTTTCAACCGAAAAGAAACCTAGCCACGTGTGAAATTGTTATATATATATATATATATATATTTTCTGAAATACTAGTGCAGAGAAATGCTTATTTTAAGTTCATTTGTATGAATGGTATAGTACCATGCCCGTATTGTCTTTGTAGTTGTAGATAGATTCATTGAAGAAAGGAGAGGAGAGGCGTACAATTGTCATCATTCCGTCCCATCCCATATAATAATATCTGAAAACAAAGGAAAACAAAAACGTAAACATGGTAATTACAATTATCACATTAACCTTTGACATTACAGTTTACAAACAAGAAGACGGGATCCATACGTGTGGTACCGACAGGCAGCAGCAGAGGCAGAGGCTTAACCACAATAAATAATGACCTTTTACTTTTAATCATTTGCAGCATTGCCAGTTGCCACAACAATAATATATATTATCATCCGAGTGCCGGACCCAGTGTCAGGCACAAGATTAGGGGCGACAATTGCATTAGTTAAGTTATTTTAGATTTAGATTATTTTTGGATTCGGATTGATTTGGGTTCAGATTTATTTAGGTTTGAGTTTTTTTCAAGTTCGGATAAATTTGGGTTCGGGTCAATTCGGGCTTAAATCAATTTAGATTTGAGTTTATTTGGGTTCGGGTTAGGTTCAGGTTTAAGTATATTTTATATCAATTTTTATTTTATGTTAAATATAATCACTTTCATGTAATTTTTAATTTTAAGCTCGGGCCTGAATTTGGTCCAGTCCACCTTGAAAAAAAATATTAGTTCAATGCCATGGGCCTAGCCACGGCCTGAAAAATTTTGAACTCTAAGCTTAGGGTCGAATTTAACCTGGCCCACTTATTTAACTACAAATCACTGCTAATAATATTAAAAATTATTTTATATTAATATGTATATATTTTATAATTAAATTTAAATAAAAATATATTATTTTATTTAACAAACACTATTTTGGGTCGAACTTGTTTGAAACTTAAAATCTAAGACTTGGGTCTAATCATGTCAGGCCTATTGGGTTGAGCAGGTTCTCCGACCCGTGAACATTTTTATTTGCTAGTCTAACATGTGATTTTTTTTTTCATTTTTGATCTGGTATTATCCATTATGGCTTTCATATTTTTTAATTTACCTTATTACTTTGTTATACTATTATCATATTCCAATTATTATTTTTTGAAATAATAATAATAATAATAATAATAATAATAATAAATATTCAAAGAAGTGTTTAAAAGTTTATTACTAACATTCATAAACTCTCAATATTTAATGAGTTTAACTAATTAAATTAAAGAAAATTTGATAAATGAATAACATACTTTATTAATAATATTTTCAAAACTCATGAAATAATTTATTTTTGATAAATTATTATTTTATCATATATAGACCTACCTAAGGGTTAAGTTACCCACTCAGGTCAATTGGGCCTAAGCTCAGGTTCTCATATTTTTGTTTCAGACAAGCCCGACCTAGCTCAGAACAATAATTTTAAATTAAAATAACATATATTTTATTTAAAATTAATTATAAAATATATAAAATTAAGAAAAATATTTTTTAATATGATAAATAGTAATCTTGGCTTAAATGGGCTGTTCTAGTTATGTTTAATAAGGGCTTGGGCTTCAAATTTTAAAAAAATTTGGACCGCGACCCGACCCGACTCATAAACAAGTTTAATCGTATATTAAGTTTTAATATTTAATTAAATTATTAAAAGAATATTAAAATAAACTCGATAATTAATGTTTTCGTCATAAAAATTATTTAATTATAATTTCATCATATTTATTTTTAGTATTAAATTCGGGTTCGGGTTCATGTTGGGCTCAAGTTTGGGTCATTTCGAGTTCAGGTTCTTCCAAGTTCGGGTCATTTCGGGTTTGCAACATTTCGAGTTTGAATTATTTTGAGTTCGGGTTTTCTCGTATTTGGGCTATTGACTTTTTGGTTAAATTCAGTTTAGATTCAACCTTCGATTTTTTCGAGCAATTTTTTGGGTTTGAGTTTATTTTGCCATCTCTAACTAAGATCTTACCCCCCATTATAGCATGGCCGTTTAAAATTAATTGGTTGCGCCTTGCAAATAGTCCTCATTTTCTTTCTTTTTACCATTCTTTAACTAATCGCAGAATGTTTTCCCCGAAATGGCTTTCGCTTGGAGTTGAAAGACTTTCACTATTTATTTGTTCCTCTCGGTTTTACTTACATAAATTAACATTTGTTTTTTTGCAAAGGTACATTATATTGTCACAAACTAATGCTAATTTTGGTTATTCATGGAAATATCTTTTGAATTTTGATAGATTCGTGTTTAGATGGGTCACGATGGTTGCAATTGTATGTGTTTTATATGGAAGCAGAAATGGTGAAAACCTCGATGACATTCTCAGCCTCCACCAACAAATGCTCGTTATTGTTCACATTGTAAGGTTTTCTCTTTTTCCTTTTCTATTTTCCCTTAATCCCCTAGTTTAACATTTTATTTTGCCAGTTACCTTGTCGACTATATTCCTTTATGGTTGCTTAGTATTCAACAAGAACAGCATTGAGAGAGCATTGGCATCTCATGTCAATAATTACAAACATGGTTTCAAGGGCTTTGCCGCCAAATTGATGGAACAGCAAGCTTCATGGATAGTTGAGTTCTTTTTATATTCCTGTATTTTTCTCTTTTTGTTTTTCTGTAATTTTTGTATAATTCTCCCTCTACATACAAAATGCAAGTCATCTTCTAATTCATCAAAAAATAAAATAAAATAAAAAGTAGACATGTCTAGCGTGGTCGTTGTGTTCCCAAATTCGAAAAAAGAAGGCTACACATAACTCAATCGTGGGATTTTTGGGCCTTGTTGGTGAAAAAGTAACAGATATTCGTAGATACTCTACCAGGAACCAAGTCAATGTTATCATTGGTTATATCAATATAGGTCAGCTTGGTCTAGTCTTTTTCATTTATTAGACTGACTAACACTATTATGTTAAGATTATTTATATTTGTAACGTAATTTCATTATTAAGGTGGATAGTTTACGAATTCATCTTTATAAGGCTTTGTTTGTTTGTTGTTGGCAACGTGCACCCATCTTATCGTGAAGGAAAGCGCGCGTGAATTAAAAATTACTTTTATAGACCAAAAAGTGTCCTCTCAACTATGACTTTTTTTAATGTGATGGGAGTGAGAAAATGTAGGTTCTCCACCCTTGATCATAAAAGGGGATCGTTAGACAAATTGCTCATATGATCAGTCATGGATGGCCGCTACGAAGTGGCCAACGCTTGGAATCGCCACTGATAATTTGGGCTAAGTGTGATAGGATGTCTATTGAAATCGATGTTTCAAGTTACGAAACTCGAAACATCAATTCGATGGTGCACGTGGTCTAGAGATCCGTCGATTGGGTTTGGGAGTTAGTTACCTAAAAGGAAATATAGACTTCCTCATGACGCAAGAAATCAAAACCTTTTAACAATGTTTGAGGTTTAGGATTGAAGGTTTATAATTTAAGATTTAGGGTTTAGGGTTTAAAGGTTAAGGTTTATGGTTTAAGGTTTAAAGTTTAAGGTTTGAGGTTGGGGTTAGGGTTTAAGGTTTAAAGTTTAAAGTTTAAGGTTTAAGGTTTAAGGATTTAGGATTTAAAGTTTAAGGTTTAGGTTTAAGCTTAGGGTTTAAGTTTAAGGTTTAAAGTTTAAGATTTAAGGCTTAGGGTTTAAAGTTTAAGGTTTAGGGTTTAGGGTTTAAAGTTTAGGGTTTAGGGTTTAGGGTTTAGGGTTTTAGGTTTTAGGGTTTAGGGTTTGGGGTTTAAGGTTAAGGTTTAAGGTTGGGGTTTAGGGTTTAGGGTTTAGGGGTTTGGGGTTTAGGGTTTGGGGTTTAGGGTTTGGGTTTAGGGTTTTAGGGTTGGGGGTTTAGGGTTTTAGGGTTTAGGGTTTAGGGTTTAGGGTTTAGGGTTTTAGGGTTTAGGGTTAGGGGTTTAGGGTTTAAGGTTAGGGGTTTAGGGTTTAGGGTTGGGGGTTTAGGGTTTTAGGGTTAGGGGTTTAGGGTTTAGGGTTGGGGTTTAGGGTTTGGGGTTTAGGGTTTAGGGTTTAAGGTTTGGGGTTTAGGGTTTAGGGTTTAGGGTTTAGGGTTTAGGGTTTAGGGTTAGGGTTTAGGGTTTAGGGTTTAGGG
>JBBYHK010000020.1:12444169-12474995 GCA_038382065.1 Adansonia grandidieri | reverse complement strand
TGTTTGTTGTCAAAATGCATGTTTGATGGCTGATAAAAACTGATTTTTGAAACCCCCCAAGCCAAGCATGTTAACCTTAACCAATGAGGATTAGCATTGACTTAGCATTTTCCTTGAAGGTAGCAAAATATCTTGGGAAAAATTAAGTTTTCCAGATCTGGAATCTTGGGTAAACAAGCTCAAATCTTTTGATTTTGAAATTAAAATGGTCTTACAATTCTTCCATAAATGTTTGTGCCTTTTTCTTGAGTCAAAACCTTGAGTGGTATGATCAATGGGCTGTTTCATCATCCAAAACTACTTCGGGACTGTGCAAATGAGCTTGTGATGCTCATACCACTCTTTCCCTTTAATCATAGATGTTCGAATGTCAATGACTCGAGTTTGGACCCGTAGAAAAAAAATGAGAGATGTCCCCTACTTTGCCTTATCCCCTACTGGCAGCATAGCTGTTACAAATTGAAAAATCATTTTAAAATCCCAAACGATTTTCAGTGAATTTTATGATATTTTTCTCATAAAGTGTGTCAAAATACCTTTAAAACGAGTTCTTGTTCATCCCCGGATCAGTCTGGATGAGAAAGTTATGATTTTTCAAATGTAAACTGTCTGGAACCTCTAGAATCTAGACATGTATTCTAGTTGGGCTTTTTAGACCCACTAAATGATTTTTCCAAATTTTTCAAGCATTTTTCCTAAAAAGTTCATGAAATTCCCTTTTTGTAAAGGCATTATTTGTGATTTTTCAACACCAAATGAATTCGAAGTGATTTTTCAAATTTTGACACACCTTGTCCCTTATATGCTCTGCCAGTAGCTCAATCAGTCCAAACTTGAAAATTTATTCCCTCGGAATATGGGGAATGTTTTTAGGTTGACCCTCATCGAGTTACCTTTCTAACGGTATCTTGTCCGCCCTCTAAAGGCTTCAAACCAATTTAGAATAAATTCGGGAAGCAGGATAGCGCGATGCTGTCTCATCTTTTTTATTATGGTCAAAATTGAGTTATTTTCTCAATTTTTGTCTCGAGACATTCGAATTCACCCTGATTAGACTCGAGAACATACTTTAACCTCCCACAAGATCCTATCAAGGCACAAACATATTTTACATCTTTACCATCCTCATTCACAATAAATCTTTTTGCCGAAAATCGTCAAATGCTCACTCATTCTCTAAATCATGAAGTTTTGTCATCCACGGGGATACTCCAACCTTAACCTTCTGAGGGGATACTCCAACCCCGCTTTTCAAAATTGTCAACCATTAAAGAATCTTTCTTTGTCAAAATTATTCATCATCCACAGGGATACTCCAACCTTATTTTTTCGTAGGGATACTTCAACCTTGTCTTTCAACTATAATTAAATTTTTCTCCTTTTTGGATTTCCATGAACATGTCAAACAAACCTTGTTTAATCAAGAAACCCGGATGCATCTCGAAAATTGTCGATTCGGTTATTTCTAGATAATCGCTGCCAATAGCGAGATAAATTCAAATAGTCCACCCATTTTCTTTATCATTGCATTGAATGATCCATGATATGTTACTTCATTTATTATCTTGCTAACATGATTTCTTTGCGATGATTATTTGCATTCATGTTTTCCAATCATTTCCAAATAAAATTAAAGGTAATGATCCGTATGGGTATCTCTCCAGTGCCCAAAATGGAATATTCCATTTTCAAAGTAAAATCCAGAGGTCATTTTTATTGAAAATCTCTATATTCCCCATCTCTCCAAGGTGTATATGAGATTAAATCTTTTTCATCAAAACCTGGATTATTTCTACAAGATTCATGCATTAAAAAGGGTTATATCAAAATAATGATGAGTTAAGATTGAAAAAAATCAAAACTGAGATAAGACATAGCTAGTAAGGTACCGATTTCGAGCGTCACGAAGAGGTTCGTACCTCATCACGCGTAACCAACTCCTGAACCCAAACGGCGAATCTTTACATTACGTAGACCACAGGATTAATGTTTTGAGTTTCGTAACTTAAAACATAGGTTTCAATAGGCATCCGATCATGCCTAGCTTGAAATGATCGGTGGCGACTCCAAGCGTTGGCCACTTTGTGATGGTCATACGTGACCAATAAGATGAGCGATTCATCTTATGGTCCCCCTCACTATGTCATAAGTCAAGAATCTATACTTTCTCATTCTCATCACAGCACCAAAAAATAGTCTCAGTCAAGAAGACATTTTCAAGCCAGGAAAATATTTTAAGTCGTATGCACCCATTGATTCATGAGGATCCACACCAGGGTACGTTACGACACGTATCAGAAGTAAACTTGGTAGAAAACTCGAAGACTTGGTGGGTTGACACTGGTGCCACATGTCATGTATGTTTTGATAGGAAGAGTTTCATTGAGTACAAAGAAGCTACTCCGGATGAGTAATTATTTATGGGAAACTCTTCAGTCTGCAAGGTTCTCGGCCATGGAAATATGGTATTGAAGATGACCTCCAGAAAAAAACGAACACTGAATAATGTTGTTCATGCTCCTGAAATCTGTAAGAACTCAGTGTCCAGCTCATTGTTGAGCAAAAACAAATTTAGGTTAGTTTTTGAATCTGATAAGTTTATACTTTCCAAATATGGAATGTTTGTAAAGAGGGGTTATCTTTGTAATGGGCTTTTTAATCTCTCAACACCATGACTATTGTTTCTAAGAACAAGAATAATAATAAAGCGAAATTTTCTTTTGCGTATTGCTTGAGTCCTCTAATCTATGGCATGGTAGATTAGGTCATGTAAACTTTAAGACCTTACAAAGAATTAGCAATTTGGATTTGCTTCCAATATTTCAAATTGATAAAAATTATAAGTGTGAGACTTTTGTCGAATCCAAATTTACAAAAGCTCCTTTTTACTTAAAAGAAAGAAAGAGCGTACCTCTAGATTTAATTCACACAAATATCTGTTATTTGAAGTTCTTGCAAACTAGAGGTGGAAAAAATATTTTATTACTTTTATCGATGATTGCATGAGATATTGTTACGTATATTTGCTATGAAGCAAGGACGAGGCCTTAGAAGCCTTTAAACTGTTTAAAACCGAGGTTGAAAATCAACTAAGCAAAAGGATTAATGAAATACGAAGTGATAAATGTGGTGAATACGATGCATCGTTTAATGAGTTCTGCGCAGAACATAAAATTATCCATCAAACCACTGCTCCTTATTTGGCTCAACAAAACGGTATTGCGGAGCGCAAAAAACATAAGTTGAAAGACATGATGAATGTTTTGTTGATTAGTTCGAGGTTACCTCAAAACTTGTGGGGGGAGGCAATTTTAACAGCAAATTATATTTTAAATAAAATACCCTACAAGAAAACAGATAAGATAACATATAAGTTATGGAAAGGCCGGAAACCTTCTTATAATTACATGAAAGTGTGAGGGTGTCTTGCTAAAATAGCGATTCCTCTGCTTAAAAAAGTTAAGATCAGACCTAAGACTGTAGATTGTGTATTCATTGGATACGCAAATAATAGTGCAGCTTATTATTTTCTTGTGTATAAGTTGGACATTCCTGATATTCATGTTAATACAGTCATTAAGTCAAGGAATGCTTCATTTTTTGAGAATGTATTTCCATACACGAAAACATAAGAAAATAAGACTACTAAGAGAACTCATGAGGACTCAAGTAGTGATCCATAAGAGGAAGAAGAGGAATAAGTCCAACCTCAAAAGAGTAAACGGGCTAAAATATTGACAACCTACGGTCCAAATTTTCTAACTTATTTGTTAGAAAATGAACATTAGACTTTTAAAGAGGCTATGTCATCTCCAGAAGCACCATTCTGGAAAGAGGCCGTTAATGGTGAAATAGAGTCCATCATGCAAAATCATACATAGGAACTGGTGGATCTTCCTCACGGGCATAAGCTTTTAGGATCTAAATAGATATTTAAAAGGAAGATAAAGGCAGATGAATCTATAGATAAGTATAAAGCTCGACTTGCAATAAAGGGATACAAACAAAAGTAAAGGCTTGATTACTTCGACACATACTCACCAGTTTGTATGTAGACGACATGCTGATCGTATACAGTAATAATGAGATAATTAGAGCCACCAAAGCATGGTTGACTAGTAAGTTTGACATGAAAGATATGGGTTTAGCAAATGTGATTTTAGGAATTAAAATTTCTAAATCAAAGGATGGTTTGGTGTTGACTCAGGATCATTATGTGAATAAGATCCTTGAGAAATTCAATAAGAATGACACCTCTGTGGCTAAAACACCCATAGATGTTAATTTACATCTAAAAAAAATACTAGCGATGCGATATCTCAAGTAGAATATTCATGAATAATTGGTAGCCTAATGTATCTTATGAACTGCACAAGACCATATATAACCTACTCTATAAGTAAACTGAGTAGATACACAAATAATCCTAGACGTGATTATTGGAAGGCCATCGTGAGGGTACTCAGATATTTGAGATATACCTCAAATTAGGGACTACATTATATGTGATATCTAGTTGTACTTGATGGATACAGCGATGCAAATTGGATATCAGATACTAGAAACTCAAAATCTACCAGCGGATATGTCTTTACTATAAGAGGAGCTACAGTATCATGGAAATCTTCTAAGCAAACGTGTATAGCCAGATCCACTATGGAATCTGAATTCATAGCTTTAGATAAAGCTGGGGAAGAAGCAGAATGGCTTCGAAACTTCTTAGAAGATATTCTAGGTTGGCCAAAACCTGTGCCGGTAATATGTATACATTGCAACTACTAATCTGCAATTGGTAAAGCATAAAACGGTTTGTATAACGGTAAGTCTTGACACATTCGTCAAAGACATAATACACTAAGGTAGTTACTCTCAAATGGAATTATCTCTGTTGATTATGTGAAGTCAAGAGATAACATTGCGGATACGATTACAAAAAGCTTAAGGAGAGAGCAAGTCTTTAAATCATCGAGGGGAATAGGACTTAAGCCTACAAAATAAAAGTTACATAATGGAAACCCAACCTAATTGATTGGAGATCCCAAGATCTAAGTTCAAAGGGACAACTAAATTATGTTAACTTAGTGAGAGCACTAAAAGAGTTAAACACTCTTACCCATTCCTATGATGAATTAGTGCTACCTGCAAAAGAGTTATGTTAAGCAATGCTTTTAATGATTCTTACAACTTGACAAGATCAAGTGGGGTATGGCAGGATACCCTTAATAATAAATCGCCTATGTGAGTGTGAAACGTGGCCATTTTTATGAGAATTGATAAGGCAAAATTCTCTAGAGCACTCTCTAAAACCAGGATGTGTTTGGGGCCAAAATGAATACAACCGTGAGAACCAGGGGTGTTCGAAGAGGGATTGTGTGACACCTATTATCTGGGTTTACATGAAAGGCTAAATAGTTCAAGACATCAAGTTCACTAGTTAGCCTAGTAAATCCGATAGTTGCCATTATGGAAGGTTCAAGACCAATAGCTACCTATCCAAATGCAATAACTCATCAAAGGTATTCTCTCTCATTTCAAGTCAATTTGTCTTTTTAATTAAACAATTTCTATTCATGTGGGGATTGTTAGATATCAATACTAAATTAATGGTACATGATATGAAATATGCATACGAAGTTTGTTATATAGTATATGTAGGTTGTCGTACCATGATACATGGTATAAGTTTAATTTACAAGATTGATATCCAAAGTGAATGAGAAATTGCTCTCATTGTATCCACTTGAAGAGGAAGAAAATTGGAGCTAATTTGGTTCGATTAAAAAAATTACTAAATTAGCCTGGTTAACTATTCGGTTTTAAATAAATAGTAATTTATTCGAGCAGTTATTACTACTTGAAATTTAAACATGAAAAACTGTTTGTAACATGTTCACATGTGAACAATTAAAAAAAAAAGGTTTGGATATGTCTTAAATTTCAATTTAAATTGAAATTGAAACGTTTGTTTTTAAAACCACTTAAAACCATATTAAATGGTTTAGTCCTTTGCCGTTCCATTAGAAAAGGATTGAAAACATATATACATATAGTTATATATATATATATACTACTCTTCTAGGATTAAATATATATAGAAATATATACTCAAAAGAATTCCTTGGGTTTTGTTTTTTGTAATTTAGTTTTATCATCTTTTGAGAGAGAAAAAAAAAATTGCATTATTTGGTTCACCGTGTTACCGATTGAAAGTACTATAACCGATAACAAGATCGAGGAGGCCTGGGAGACGTATTGCAGAATCTGTCAAGCACGTTTAGGCAGGCGATAAACGTCTTAAGGTCAGAGTATTTTAATTTTTAGACATGAAATCTCCAACAACAAATAATATAGAGTTGATAATGTTAGGTTTTGTTTTTAAATTTTATTTTATATATATATTATTTGGTCTATCCTACAAGTCATTAAAAAGAGATGTCCAAATAAGCATTGCTTGTCAGGTGAACATGTATCAGGATATATTATATATGATTTGATCATGTAGTATTGATTTTTTTCGTAATAACATGGTGAATTATTTATATAGGAAGAAAAAAAGGGAATGAATTAAACTGCCTCTGGGCAGTATTTACTTGGATCATATTAACTCATTTTGAACGGACTAGACTCCAATTCCAAAATCTTTCACTTGCAGATAAGGATTATAATATTTTTTCAATAGATTTTCAAGAGAATGATATTTTTTTTTCCTTGAAAAGTTTATACTAGAAATAGACTGTACCATCAAACGTATATCACAATCTCGAGAGTTTGTTGCTATACAATTTCTTGGTATATATAGCAGTTCAAATATTGAACTAGAGTATGTAATATCCTAGATCTATTTAACCACTTTTCAAGTTTCTCATGAGCTCATTTATATCAATTACATAATAAATTTGTATGTTCAAATTTATATTTATCTTTAAAACATAATTGATCGATTAGTGAATACAATCAAATGTGATAATAAAATGGTTTTCACTTTTTCTTGAATCTCTACATTTCAAATGCTACTAGACATATCCCGAATCATTAATAATTATTGGCACCATTTCAAGATAACTAACCTTGAACTTAAATTTAGGACAGTAAAAGATTATAAGAATACTAAATTGAAATTCCCTATGATCTCATGCATCTCATACAACTATAATCTAATGGTTAAATATTAGATTTATAATCTTTCACTTTCTCCAAACTCTATATAATATACATCAAATAGTTGAAGTAGTGTAGTTTTCATTAGCTCACCAGCTCGAGGTCAGATGGTAGTCAAAGAAATAAAGATTGGCCAAGTTTTCCTGAGCTGCAACATAAGAGCAAGGCACTGCTATTGCTGGGCTAATTGTGAGGGTGGGGTACTAAATTGGTAGTCTGCAACTTTGGACTGGGGGAGTTCAGTCCAACAAGGTAATATCAAAAGCATGCACTTGCAGTAACTGTCATTTCCTGGCCAGTCTTTCTTTTTTCCTTGTTTTAGAGTTCTGTGCCTTAGAAACACAACTTCTGAAAGAGATTCATAAACCTTTTCTCTTTTCTTACCCATTTTCTCACCTTTCAGAATTACTAACAAAGATGCTCCCTTCCATTTGCATGAATGAATCTATACTCTATATTACTATATGATTTTATTCATTATGATTGCAAACGTTCTATCCTGTCTGATGGAGAAAGCCATTTCTAAGGGAGGGATGCAAGGATTCACGATCATTTCTACCAGATTAGTGTTTTAATTGTTCATGATATTAGAAAAGCAAATTGTGCAGCGGACTGGGTTTCAATGAAAGAAGACTAGGAAAATTTGTTGTCCCAGGGATTGGGTTTTTCACCCTCACAGGGATCTTATTAATGTCTTCCTGCAATATATTTTGGATTGTAGGCTTTGTGCCCTAATGTTGATAATATATATATATATATATATATATATATAGTTGAAAGATTAGAAAAAGTGTAGTATAACTCAAAGTTACAATTAGTTGTTTCGCTTCCCCTCAAAAAATTAAAAAAAAAAAAAATTGTTCCTGCCATTCATCACGTTTCCTTTTGGAAGTGGATATATGTTTCCAATTCCAACATCATCTATGATTTTTAGAGATTTGCAACCTTTGGGATTCATCTAATTCCAATTTTTGTTCCATAAAGGGGGGGGGGGGTGGGTGACCGTTGAATGAGCAGTCCGACACTATAACATCAAGGCTATTGCTTGAATTCAACAAATCTAATTAATAGAATCATGCAGTCCAAGTAATCTACATTAAACCTTGTGTCGAGTGATCAATTAATTGATTTGGAATTATATGTGTATCACACCTATTTTGAGTTTGAGTATTAATTTTTTTTTATTCAAAAAAATTTGAACTTTATTCTTTAAATAAAAATTCATACATCAATTGATATATACTCACTCTGAAACTATATTAATGTAATGAGAAGATTATACATCATCATTGCATCTGTTACATCGGCTTGATATTGCCAAGCAAATCTGAACCTGCAATGTTCTTTACCAAATTATTTCAATCCTAACAAAATGTACCGAAAAATTCAATAACCACTGTTTCTCGTTTCTTTCCATGTCGGTAATAACACAGGATTGATATTTTCTTTCTTCTTCGAAAGAAAAAGCTGCAACCTCTTGGATATGTTCATAAGTTGAACTAAATCAAGATTATGTGTGATATTAATGGCATATATATTTGTTAAAGTATGGTTTAACTTGAAATATGAGTTTTAAACAAAATAAAAAAAAAAATTGAAGACCATCAATCATTGTCTTCAAAGATTAAAAAAAAAAGTATTCGTAAAAGTTTAACGAACAAAAAATCATTCTAGCAATTATTCTCTAAAATTGTGTTTTTGAAATTTTTTTTAAAAAAATTCATTCTAATAATATTAAATTAATTCAATCAAAATCAAAATAGAGTAGACTTTTTTTTTTTACCATTTTCTTATCTCGTCTTTAAAAGTCCTTTTTTTAAATATATTTTTTAAATTTAATCATCAATAATTTAATATTTTTTATTAAGTTTTAAAATAAAAATAACTTAATATATAAATATATTTAACGTTTATACTATAACATTATATATTATTCTTTATATAATATAAATTACATTGTATAATATATATTATATAATTAAAAAATAATCAGATTGAGTCATACTCGAGCCTTAAATATTAAAACTAAAGTCTGATTTGTTTTTTGAGTTTTTTTCTTGAAAACAAGGTAAATTAAAATCTTTATTCTTAAACTAGGATACTTTCAATCTTTATTCTTTAAATGAGGTGTTTTCCATTGCAGCAGTGCTATGTCATGATTAAGTGGCAAAAACTTAGCATGTGACATTTTTTTTTCATCTCCTTCTTCCCTATTCTTATCTCTGGTTTATAAAGATGAGCAGCCACCAACCATATGCTTGAATTGATATAAAGAAAATTAATTTAATGACCACAAGTTACATACAAAAGGTTCCCAGATACAATCATTACCATTAGGAATGGGATTTAACAACTTAAATACTTATATCCCGACAAAGAGAAATAAAAAATTGCCAGTAATATTAAGTAGTTGTTAGCTAAGATGCAGAATTTTATACAATAAAGATAAATTGTATTTGCATAATGATGTCAAGGAAAACAAATTGTGACGAAGATTGATTGATTCATCATGTCTGGAAAGAACGTTGAGGTTATTTCCAGCACATTGTTTGATTGAAGTTGAACCCTATTTAAATCCATGCTCACTGAAAGCATAGAAGCAGATAATATAAAGGAATGTGATACAACTGTTATTCTCCCCCTACTACAAGATTATTGGGTTTTGCCATTGGTTCTACAGAAAGTAATCTAAGAAGGGAACTTCACAGAGAAGAAAAAAATAATTGAGAGTACTCATGTGGTGGTTCAGAGGTTACGTAACAGAGATTACATTATTTTGAGAAATAAGAATAAATATACTTTAAAATAAAGATTTTTACATACCTCATTTTAAGAAAAAGCTATCTCATTTTATTATTTAAAATTTATTTTTTAAATTTAATATTTTTATTCAAACTCTATCAAAAAAATATTTCGCGCTTTAAGTAATAACTGGGTCTGTTGGACGGGTATAACGATTGAAGTGGTCTGGCCGTTATTTTTATAATATTCTAAAATAGGTGGCAATTATTTATGCAGCTCAAAGCTATCCGAAATGCGTGGCAACGGAAAAGTTTAGTTTCGATTATCATCGAAATTGTAATTATTTTCTTTATATATTCATTATTTTGTGTTAAATAAAATAATAAACTTCAATCTTTTAAAAAAAAAAAAAAAAAACAACAATTAACATTTTAAAAGGGACTTCTTATAATCATGCAAAAAAGGAAGAGGTCCAAATAATTAATATAATACCTTAAAAGACATAATCAATTTCGTTTTTCAACTTACATTCTAACAAATGGATCGTTTGAATAAAATCATTTTCATACCACGTCTCAGATTATTCCGTTCAGTTCTTAGTTAGGAGGAATGATAGCCTAATTAGGTAACTTTGATCCACCTAAACTGTCTGTAACTAAACTAAGACTAGAGTAAAAATCTTTCTGGGATAGAGAGAGAGAGAGAGAGAGAGGAGAATGAAAGGTTTGGTTAAGGTATCAGATACCTGACATAATAAGGCTGCTCTTCACTGTTGTACTGCCAAGAATTTAAAAAAAATAAGTATTATTATATAGTTTAATTGATAGATTTCTTATTGTCAAAGCAATCCTAAAAGATTATACCCGCGGAAGATAAGACACCATATTAATGTATAAGATTTGTTTTTTAATAATTAAAAAAAAAAAAAAGAAAAGGAAAAAAAAGATCACTTTTTGAATAGATATGGAAGATCCGTACCATGGTCTCCCATGCTTTGGAGTGACAGTCTGCTCCGAAAGCCATTCCTACGTAAATCACTGAACTAACCTCTCGTCAATTTCAAAATCACGATTGTCACGTGAATTTGATATAATGTTATTGAAAATTATATTATATAATAAAAAAATACGATATCAAAATTATAATTTTGGTTTTAGAACACTATGCATGTCATTGCCAACGTTTTGGACAAAATGAAAAGCTCTTCACCATTAGTTCACACCGTGAGAAGGCTTTTCTCTTTATATATTCTGATGAACAGAGGGGCTACTAGTTGCAATATTGTAGTAACTATATATATATGTAACTTCACTTGTTTTTTTGATCAAAATAACAGTAGCTAGCCAAAGTCTCCATCCTTCCCAGGTTTCCCACTGTTCCAACTAACTGTTGCTTCTATTTTGTTCATCTATATATGCCTCCCTCCGGGTGCTATACATGTAAAGACACTAGCTAGCTAGCTAGCTATTAGTGGAAGGAAGTAATCTATCTGGTTATTGGCTGCTGAGATTTGTACTTTATTCATAAAACTTTTTCTTACTGCTAATTCTTGGACAACCGCCATTAGCCTTTTCCATTTTCTCATTAAAAAATACAAAAGATTTTAATTATTTCTTCTTCTTTTCCTTTTAATAGCAGTATAGTGAAAAATGTAACTCAATGTCTGTCTGAGTATCAGTTTTCCTACTGAGTTTATGGCCACTGTATTTATTCATTTGCCTGTGGAATTAGGTAATCATGTTTTTCAATTTTGTTTTTGCCCACAGGTCTCTTTCAGTTTTACTGGGTTTAAAATGTGTAGTATTTTCCAAGAGGGGATTCATTTTCTAATGTGAAATTGCTGGTGGGAAACACAGGTCAAACAAACGAAGGGACTGGCAGTTAACATGATTACCAGGTATGTATAATGTGCGTACTCAACACTTTTGCATGCCTTTCAGCTCAGCTTTAAATGCACTGATGATAGTTACCACTCTTTTTTTTCCTTCATTTATGGTTGTTTTAGCAGAATTAGCAACATTTTCAAAGCAATAGGCAATGGTTAATGAATCTTTGAACTTCACATGTTTGATAAAATTGAGTCTGTTTGTAGAGTTCTGTTGTTTTCTTTGTTGCAGTACAAAATTTTCAAAGGTATGGGTCCAATTATTGCAGTCTTCTGGCATTGAATCCGTTTTGATTTGATTTGTGTTTAGATCGGGCTTTCAACGCAAAAGTTCATTTTTTAGAAAGGGAGGCCCCCACAATAGTAAGGCACTTTTTTAATGCTGGGCCCAATAATAACCCAACGACTTGGATTCCCCTAAAGAAAGCAAGAAGGAGAAGTAGGCCAAATCCAGCATAAGGTACCAAGCAAGTCCATAAATTTAAGACAAAGAGATGGAGTTTATTTCTTAAGCCATCTGTCCATGTTTTAGGAATTTAAATATCATTTAGGCCTCTTAATTGGATGTGTAGAGTTAGGTTTGAGACCAATTAATCTTTGAAATTTAAAATTCAAGTTAATTTTATGTTTACGTTATTTTAATTTAAATAATTTTAAATTTTAAATTATTTTAAATTTAAATTTAAGTAATTTAAATTTGACGCTTAAATTATTTAAGTTAGTATTATTTAAGTCCAAAGTATTATGGTGTACCTAAAAAGTGAAATTGTTATTAAAAGCCGTTTACATATTTGTAAAATATGTAGAACTTTATACTTGTGCAAAGGTTTAAACCTCAACGAAGAATCTTTAATACTAAAAGTTTTTTGAAGTGTAACAATCTTTTAATTTAAAATGATTTCTACTTGAATTAAATTATAAGAACTTTACCTAAAGTTTTTAATTAAGTGTAATAAAATATAATAATAAATCCTTATAAAAAATTATAATAATAAATTATGAAATTAAATTAGTTAATTATGCTTAATATTTTTAAATTCTAAACGCAATGTATTAAATTGCATTAATAAAAATCTCATGGTAAGTAAGGTGTAATTCTTAACACATTGATATACATAGTACGTTTGTATAACATATAATTTTTTTCATATTAACATATACATATATGATTATATGTGTGTGTGTATATATTTAAATATTTCATCTCTTTACCATAAAAGAAAACAAATTATATATATATATTTGTGAATTTTGTCTCAAGTATTGTCCAATAGACCAACATTATGACCATTGACTAATTTAATCTAAATTATTGGATAAGAGATTATAACTTTAAAATTAAAAACATTTATTCTAAATAACATGTATAACTATAAGAGATTAATTTATTACATATATATATCACATGATAAGATATTATTATGACATGAGGTAAACATCATTATAATAAAATTCATGTATTTAGTTTTTACTTGATTTGCAATTTGAGTCATAGAAGTTTGAATATTTTAATTATGTACAACTATATGTATGTATGATTATTGCTTACAATCTAGTTTTTACTTGATTTTTAGGAAGTTTTTTTGTAGCTTTTTTTTTCTCTTAAGTGATGATTTTGTTATATCAAGTTTAAATTAAAACATTTAAAAGTGTTATAATTAGTTTGTTGAAATGTTAAATATTTTTCGTTCTGAAATGATTATTATCGATCTATTTTAATTATATTATCAAAGTAAAAAAAAAAATGAAGAACTTTAATGAAAAATATATTAATGAACTTTAAAAACTCAATTATGATAATAAAAATATTTTATTTTTATTTTTTATTATAATTAAGAAAGATAATATTAATAATATATAATAATATAATTAAATTTTTTTAAGATTTTCTAAAGTTATAAAATAAAAATAGTGTTATATGTATTTTTTGATAAGTAAATGATTTTATTTTATCCAAGAAGGAGATAAGCCTCGTGTAAAGAGAACAATCCTTGCCTTCCTATAACAGGGGAAAAACATATAAACTAATAACTCCCGTAACAACCAGTTGTCTTTGCCTTGTGATATCTAGCTTTGATGCTAGCTGTTATGATCATTACTTGCGGATTTTATTAATAAAATTTTACATCAGTAGCTTTAGTACAGCTATTGGGAGAACATTGCAGCGTTTAACCCTAAATGATATCGCTAAGGCCGATGTTGATGGAATCAGAAGATATAATCTTCAGTCCTTCTGATGATCATCATCTCCTTTTGGCACGTCCGGCGATTTCTTCCTCATGGAGTAATTCTGATTAAAGCATTTGTTGTTCCTTTTTTTAATAATTCCTTCATGTCAGAGTCAGATAAATGCTAGCTAGCATTCCAAGCAAGTCGCATGATTGACGCTTGACATGAGAGCGTTTGCCTTTAGTTTGCTATTGTTTGTAGCCCCCAATTAAATTCAGTGTATACCAGTTTAAGTGTAGGAATTTCTGAAGAAATTACTTACGTTTCAGAAAAAGATGGTTCCTGGTTAACTTCAAGCTCAGCTTGACACAGAATAATACAGGTTCCATCTATTTCCTTCCAACTCCAAGAGATTAATTTTTCTTTGGTAGGCAATTTATCTGCTTGGTTCCATCTATTTCCTTCCAACCCCAAGAGATTAATTTTTCTTTGGTAGGCAATTTACTTAAGATAGCAATCCAGGCAACCAGTGAGTGCTTGGGAATGTGTAAATTAAGGAAACCAAAGTATATATAGCTTCTAACTTTTTCTTGTTTGACTCTTAGCTCATTCCAAACGTTTGTTACGTACAGGATATATATATATATATATATATATATATATATATTACTAGCTAGGTTATTTACATACTGGCAACCCGGCTTCCAATGTAATGAATTGCCTAGCCATATGGTTTTATTCTTATGCACGTAGGCTTCGATCAAGGCTTCCACGCACAGTGAGCCGGCTTGGACTAGAATAGACCATATATATATATATGTATATATATATGTTGCAGGGTATATGCCTTGATATTCCAGGTCAATAAGTCTTTCAATCCAAGACCACCGTGTGTTGATTTTAGTGTTAAAACAACGAACATGTTTGATTGAAAGATTAGGTCAGTGGAAGATTCTGTATTGATTAAAATATATAGATCTTAATTTATTCTAGATCAAGGCAATCAAGAAAGGGGATTGGTATTGTGGAATATGTATGTGGTAGAGGAATCGAGGGGCTTGTACTTCATTCCCACTCACCCCCTAAATTGATAAGGCCTCATATTGAATGACATATAGTTTCTATCTCATGTTGTTATGTTAAAGAGGCACATGTTTTGTTGTTTGGTTTGACATTCTTAACAGCGCATTTTACACTCGTGTGTGTATATATATAGTTCAATATAAAAAATTATTACTCATAGGAACAATTGAAGCAAAGAACTAAAGTTAAATTGGATATGAACAGAAGGAAGCAGTTTGGAGCATTGTTAATGGAGAAAATAGGCTACAATGTTGAAGATGATATCAGGTTTTCAACATTTTCAGCATAGATGGTAAGAAACAGACTTCTTCCTAAAATAAAAGGGTAAAGATCAAAGTGTACTGATATAGATGCTCATAGACTTACTACATAAAGTAGGTTCATGCGGAAACCACAGAAGATTATGCACCATTAATATGTCAGCATTTATGTTTGTTTTATTTTTCCTTGTTTTCTGATTGATTATTACATAAATTAGCAATTAAAATAGAAGGCCATTATACATTAGATGAGATTTAATTCAAATATCACAACATTCTATTAGTTTTCTTTTAAAAGTTGTGTAAACTAATATCAGTTTTGGTAGAATAATGTAAATCGAAATTAACCTTTGAACTAACACACAGTTTATCCTAATTTATCCATAAAGTCACCCTCAAAAAATGACGTCTAACAAGTCAAAATTAAAATTTCAATATCAACAAGCCTTTCTCTATTTTAATTGTGACCTCCTTTGTTCAGAATTGTTTTAATATTTATGTTACTGGGTGGAGGCCACTTTAGTACATTCTCATGGAAAGAACCTATGATTTAATGGGAGAAAAGGTTTGATATGTAAGAAAAGATTTTCTAATTTAAGTTTCGTACATCTTCAATCATTATTTCATATATAATGCAAGAGTATATAATCACCGCATGTCATAAACGAAATTTTCATTGCCTTTGAACCAACCCTCTCTTCTCTTTCCTCTCCATCAAGTTTGAATATCTTTTGAAATACTATCTTCTTCTGGTTCTCTACTTACAACTTTAATTGGCTTCACCTCCTTTCTTAATTCTTCAGTTGTTTAAAGCTTTCTTTATTGTTTATTATTGACCATATACTACTATCTATTTTTAAATATCCTACTTTCATAAAGGTTATTCTTCTGAACTCCAATTTGATATTGCTGCATTATTCTAATTTCTAAAACAAGAAGTGTAGAAATGTAACAATGAATGCATAATATTCACAAAATTCATTGATTTTGAGTATGCATTACTAGGATTTATACAGTAGGAGCAAGTAATCTGCTATGGTGTAGGCATATACATGTTATCACTTGACATGCGCATGCACTTACAGACTTTTGTAATTTTGAGAGAAAAAATGTTTCTAAGCTCAAATCTTTCACTGCATATATATATACACACACACATTCCAGAATTTCTTTTAGAGTATGATGATTGAAGTTAGTCACAGGTAAGATATTTGCTTCAAGACAGGAAAGCACAATCCAGCAGGATGTAGTAAAAACTGATCCTCCAATAACAAGTTCAAGTAAGATCCTTGTGGAAATGGAACACAAGCATTATTGACAAGCAATTATGCGAGAAGTAGTATAATACCACATATAGACTTTAAATAAATTAGGTTTGTTCGATTGGTAGACTGAACTTCTGAATACTTTAGCATTTAGCACTCTATTTGGGGTTGTAGAACACTAATTGATGGCAACAATAGTAAGGACCAAAGGCATTAATTCACTTCTACAATGGCTTATGAAGTAACTAAGATTTATGCTTTGGCATTGTAGAGATATAAATATAACCTAACAAAGAGAGACATCACAATGTTAGTCCTTAGGGGTTTATTAGCATATAGATCTATGTAACTTGGACTCAAAGGTGAGTGTCTGATACAAAAATTTTAGAAAAAAATAAGTCTTCTTTGCATAGGTATAGATAACTCTTGCAAATTCAAGACAGATGTCATTAACCCATATCCTGAATTGTTCATTGGTAATGGAATTAAGATATCTTTGGTAAATAAATTTGACTCAATAAGTCCATTTTAAGAAAAAAAAAAAAAATTCTTTTAATACTCCAAAATAGTCTAATTTTAAGGTGAGTGAGAGCGCAATGCTAGATAGTTTCCTTTGAATTTAATTGACTTCGATTTGCCTTTATCGGACAGGTTTACTATGTTCTCTTCATCTATTTCTTTGTATCTAAGTTTAGGACAAGTATACAACCTTTACACTAAAATTAGGGATTTAAGGGTGCTTAGATCACAAAACACCCTGAATTTACTTTTGGAATAGGACATGCATCCTGAATTTTGGAAATTCCATTGTTAATTCATATTATAATGTATATAGCACTGCTACTTGATATAATATATATTTAATATTCAAATTTACTAAATTAGTCCGTCATTTTCTATCTTTTTATTTCACTTCTTAATTTTGGTGAGAAATTAATAGTAGTGCTCCAGCTGATCATTCTTAGCTGAATTAAAACCACTTGGAGGCTTCACTTATTTTTCTCATTTCTTTTCTATCTTTTAAATCAGAACAGTTCCATCTTCAAGATTTGTTGAATTTTTTACTCTTTAAAAGGATTTTCTGACTGGTTAATCGGTTGACAGTGAAAATGAGTTAAGATTCTTAACTCCCCTGGGAAGTAAGTTTCTACTTAATTATTTACATGCATATATGCGTACATGTCTCCCTGATAATACTAATTCCTTCTTAGATGTCTGTTCATGTTCACTACCCATTTTCCTGGTTCAATTCACATGATTCTAATAAACAAATTTCTATTCAGATCATCTGGTTTCTTCATTAGTTCCTATACTATATTCGCAATCTCTCTCATCAGCATTTGGTTAAAGAAGTTAGCTCCAAATGTCAGTAGCTGTTCCAGACAAAATATTACTAATCTCATAAAAATTAGCAAAGATATAGCACAAGAGATGCCATCTTGAATTTGTGTACTTCAGTCAAATTTAAGGCTAACTTTTTGACATGCTTGTTATCTGCTCATCATCGGATAATCATAAGACATCCAAAAGAAAAAAAGTTGGGGGGGGGGGGGGAGGAACTGATGTAGAAAAACACAAATAGGTATGGAAAGCTAGAGAAACTTATCTTCATTAATTTTATAGTGATTTCTATCAGTCTCGAGGGATTCAAAAGAAAAGTAGGCATCCAAAGCTTCTTGATTTGACATATCAAACCTAGAAAAAATAACAAAAATTATAGCATACATATTTGATGCTAATACACTGCTTAAGTACTGCAGTCATTAATCACAAGCAGGCCTCTCAGGGTTTGCCCTCTATTTGAACTCCTGAAATTATTAAGATAAAAATTAATCATACATGAAGTGAGATAAACAAATGTAAGAAAGGACTGATATTTATACATATATGTATTCTTGGATAAGCTGATGTCTATATATTTATGGTCAGAGGATTTTTAAGCGTTTTGTATCATTCAGCATAGTAGCTATGGTGTGATGTCTAATTGATGTTTAATGTACCAGGGAATGAGAGGTTTGCAAAGAAAGATATGTATCTGGAACTCCTACTAGGTGATATGTTGTTTAGTTGGCAGTCGGAGGAATGATATTTTGATTCCCAGAAGTTGTAAGTTCAAAGTTTTGTCTAATGAAATGCTTTGGCTTATCAAAAAGAAAATATGATTCTTGGATAGTACCTGTAGACAGACTGACATTAGTTATAGCACAGAAGCTAGAGGGTGCCATTGCATGCACCATTGATGTCCCAATTCTGAGACAAATTGGGAAAGTAGTTATTGCCACTGCTGCTGCGACCTACAGCCTTTGAAGGTGCTGCAAGGTTTTGCTGATAACCCAAAATTGTAGATGGCTTCAACTTCCTTCTGATCACTATTGATTCCTCTTCTTCTGTAACATTTTCTCCTGGTGCTGCACTTATAAGCTGACGGGCACTAGATTCTTCAACAAGATGAACCTTGAAGGAAGATGCCATGTTGTAGGCATAAGAATGATCCGATTTCTTGGATACTTCAAGTTGGGTCAAAGACCTTAACTGGTTCAAGAATTGAGGGCTTGTATCTGGACATGATCTTTTCCACTCTTTCGCAGTACCACTCGTGCACATTTTTTCTTTAGTCCTTTCCCTTGCTTTTGCCCTTGCTTTTGCTCTTGACTCTTGCGCAGGGAGAGGGACTGTTTCTTTGTTTAACCTTTTCATCTTCTTCTCTTTAGAAACAACTCCCTCTAGCTCTACTGACTTGCTTTTGAGAGCTATCCCCTCCAACTCTCCCCCATCATTCTCAGCTACCATTTCACACTCAGGGCTGGAAGACAAACTCCTTCTACCTCCATCACTATCATTGCCATGCTTCATCTTTTCCAGCTCTCTTATGGCAGTTTGTGATTTTTTAAGCAACCAATCTAGGGTTTTGCTTGCTTTGTCAAACCCTAGTAGGTCTTGAAGATCAAAGAACTTGCGGGAGATCTCAATGGACAGCCTCACCCTCCTATCTCTTACCCCTTGAGCAGTGCAAATCTTGCTATGTCGATCTTTCTTTGCAGGCTTCTTGACATTAATACCAAAACCTGAAGCACCGAAACAGTCCCCATGAGGTCCGCCAACACCATTCTGTTTAGTCATTATGGCATTATTTAATGATGCCATGTTTATTAAAGACTGGGTGACTTGAGGATTGACTGGCAACAAAGAACTAGCTGGCAGCTGATCATGGTGGTTATTGAGGAAAATGTCATTAGAGTCGTGACTTAAAAGAGGAGGCTGAGGAGAAGGTGCTGGGGGATGATGGTAATAAGAGGAAGGAAGTTCAGCAAAAGGGTTGATGATAGTGTTAGTTGAATTAGAGAACATTTTTGCTTCTTATATTTCTAGCAAAGTGGAGTTACATTTACTAAAGTAGAACCCTAACTTCTCTTGAATATATGTTGAGATCCACTTAAAGAGGATTTAACAAGGGGGAGGGGGGGTTGTGGCGCTTGAAGTTGGCATTTGAAGGAAACAACTCAACCCCATTTTATCATGGTTTAAGGTTCTCTCTTGGTTCCTAAGCCATTTACTAGGGAAGAGTACTGTACTAGAGTTTGAGAAAAACTAGCCAAGCTAGTTAGCTACCTAGCTGCTGGGTGCTAGAGAGAGAGAGAGAGAGAGAGAGAGAGAGAGAGAGAAGAGATAACAATTAGAGAAAGTATTTGATAGATAGATGAAAGGGCACTAAGGGGCTGAGAGAATAGAGACAAAAGAGTCATCCATCAGCTCTTCCGTATTAACTTTTGGGCAAAAGTTTAGAAAGAAAGTGGTGAAAGGGACAAGGGCTACTGTTGTGTTACAGTGGTTGATCTATAACTATAGATGAAAACCAATGGTGTATGCCAATCGTCGTGGGAGCAGCATTTGCAATTATCACCCAGTTGGGGTCAAGTTGATTAAATTTGGGCTTAGACCTATTAATTAGTGAGATCAGATTAGGTTTGAGATATAAAATTTTTAAATTATTTTTAGCTTGAGATTAAAATATTTTATATTTAAATTATTTTAAATTTAAATTAATTATATATGATATTTAAATTATTCGAGTTTAAGTCAATTAAGTTAGACATTTAAGTTATCTGAGTTTGAATCATTTGAGTCAAATTAAAAATTTTAAAATCCAATCAAATTAAATTTAAACAAATTATTTGATCAAAGCATATTTAATTAGAATTTTATTGAAACATAGATAATAAATAATATTTAAAATATATAGAAATCATAGTTTTTGATAAAAATAAATATCTATTTTTGGATTAAGTATAATATGGTAATTTTTTTGAATACGAGTATCTATTTTATTTAACTGGATAATTTCATTCAATAAATTTTTAGTAAATATCAATAACATAACATGTATTATTTATCTCAAATGTCATTTATAACCATTATTTTATCTACTAAAATATGAAGTATATAAAATGTACGTTTTTAATAAATAAACATTAACTAAAAATTATTCTTTTTCGAAAAATTTTTTTAAAATAGATTTTTAAGGATAATTGAAAGTATCAATTATTTTTTAAAGCGTCCCCAGTGAAGATAATTAGTAGAGTATTATTAAAAGTATTACGGTGTCTTAAAAATCATTTTTGGATATAGAATTTTTTAAAAAAATTCATCCATAAATAAATAACTATAAAAAATTTCTTTTCTAAAAAACAAGGAAGAAAAAGGAAAGGGAAAAAGAAAAGGAAAAAAGAATAAATTCAAAAGTAATTCTTATGAGTTATATTTTTTTAATTGTTTATGTTATTTACGTTCACGAGAATCATAAAATATGAATTTAATCTTTGATTATAGAATTATAAAGAACTAACAAGTAGTGGTTCTAATAAAATTTTGAGGGGAGAAATTTCATTAAATACTAACAAAAGCATTAAAGTATTTCGTGAGACTTTTAATATAAAATTTTTTCATTCATTTTAAAACTAAGAATTTGTTTTGATAAAAAGGGGAAAATGATTTAAAAGAGAAATAAAGTTTTTAGAAAGAGATTAAGGGATTATTTTTAAATATAAAAATTAAGATCATTTTATTAAAGACAAAAGATATGATTAATTAGTATCGGTTTCTCAAATAGATGACGAACTTTCCACGAAGTAATTAGACTTCCGAAACCAAATTTTGTTCTTGCAAACCAAAATTATCATTTTAACAAATCTTAAGTATTTTAACGATTTTTCTTAGAAAGATAAATTTTCTTAGATGGCCAACCCCATCAATTAAAAAAAAATTAGTTGCAACTTCATGTGTTTGTTTTTTTTTTTTTTCCCAAAATCGTCTAGCGGTTGAAAAACTATTACAATAATGATAAAAAAATTGATAATTTTTTTTCCTTTCAAATGATTTTTTGGTTTAGTTTTGAGAATATTAAAAAAAAAATGAATATGGATTGCCCCAATTTTGGGTTTCAAGACCCAATCCGAAATTTTTAACCCATTTAACAATACGGAGCTTCGAAACTAATAAAGATCTAATATTTAATTCAATACTCAAAAGTAATAGTAAAGTCTAATAAATTTGAAGTTTTGAAAATGGATTTTAAATTAATTTTAAAAAAATAACTTTCAATTTAAATAGCATTTGATTCAAATTGAAAAAATTTTAAAAGAAATTAAGTTGACAATAAAATGTAATTGAGTTTAAATTAATAGATATTGTTAAAAACCTCGAACAAAAGTAGGTGTCTAAATAATGTATAAATCATTAAAATATCATACAATATCAATGATCTATTTTATGTATTATTAAAAAATTACATTTAAATTAAAAACAAGAATTTTACTCTAAAGTAACATTTATAAGTACAACAATAAGAGATTGTATCATTTGATCTAGGTTACATTATAAGATATTATTATAACATAATGTACAAATCATTATGAGAAAATACATGCATTACTATGAACAACCTATTTTATGTATTCTATTCTAAACTATACGAGAATAGATTATATATTTTATAAAGTAATACTTTTATTTTAAATAATATATATAACTTAAGGGTACTATAAAATTAATATAACTATGCCCGGAACAATTAAAATATATAATTTATTTATTATATATTATCATAATTGATATAACCTTTTATTAATTTGTTTAAGTTATTGCTAATTATTTAATGATTATTTTAACACGTAATCAAAGCTAATTTAATTTTTTTCTATTCTTATTCCTCCCATTTATATCTATGGATGATTAACATATTAGTATAATAATCTTTGTTTTGTTTAAGAATTATTAATAATCATCTTTAGGGGAAAAAATATTTTGAGAAAGAGCCATTTGAAATATACATTCATTAATAAACTTTAATGTAATAGCTTTCTTGAAGTTCATATAAGGATTTTTGTTACTCTTAGGCATTGATCAAAGAATCAGAAATAGTTGAAAATAATTCTTTTAACAATATTTACCTTCAATCATCAGAAAAAAGAAACTAAAATAATAACAATTCAAAATATTCAAATTAATCACATGATAAAAAAAAATTGTCAAAACAACATAATTATAAATCTTAGGCTATGCATGCCAAAAGATAATTGCATGCTTCATTATAATAAAAAGTGGTAATTATAAATTATAAAATAAAATAAATTAATAATTTATTTTATATGCACTTAATTTAGGTTTGGTCATTTTGAGTTACTTCCTTGAATCATTTTAGGTTTAAATTTCTTTGTATTTAGATTATTTCAAGTTCTAATTGGTTGCGTAAGTTTTTATCAAATCAAATTGAATTAAATTTGAGTCCGAATAAAATAATCGAATTTTTCAAATTGGGATAAAAATTAATAAGTCTTAAGTTCTTTTCTTTCTGTGTACTACGTGGCAGTATTTCTCTATTTTACATGTACCATTTAATTTCTTTTATCAACAAAAAATCGAGATAAACTTTGAAGTATATTTTCCAACTGTAAGTAAAAACTAGCATGAATTACCTCTTTGATTTTCTCCATGGTTCAGTGTTCTTCATCTGTATTTTAACATGACGTGAGTAAATAATAATAATAATAAAAGGAACTTAGTAGGTGGGGCCCGACGGTGGGTGATGGGGATGATCAGTAATGGTCCCACTAAGGACCGTAGCTGCAGGGGAATATTGCCATGTGCTTGTGGGTTTGCAGCGCTGTGGCCCTCACCATTTGCTGTAAAGATGGGATCTTCTTACTATGAGGGCGATTCCATATTTCAAATATGAGCTCATTTTTGTCCTTTTTGATGGAATTATAATTCTACTCTTTGATTCGGAGATTTTTAATTTTCTTAAAAAAGTGCTCAAAATATGAAATATAATAGGCATGAAAATATGATTTTAAAAAAAAACTTTAAGATATTAAATATATTCGTATTATACATCATACGTACACTTACGTTTAACATTTTATCTTAAAATTTGAATAATATAAATTGTACTAATTTTTTTGAACTAGGCTATCGACGTAGTTAATTAACATGTTATTGATAAAATTTAAATAAATTTTCAAATCTTAATAATTTTAAGTAAAAAAAAGGTTAACAAATTTATCAATTTAGTCAACAAAATTATGCAGCCTCAAAAATTAAAGACTATTAATCATATTTTTATCATTAATCAAAGAAGGTGTACATTATATAAATTTGCTGTCCTTTCTTTGTTTTTTTTTTTTTTTTTAAAAAAAAAATCTTTATTTTGCTTATTGTAGTCTTTATGAGTTGTTGGGAGTTTAACTTGAGAATTGGGCACACCCACCACTATGTAGTGAAAAAGATATAAATTAAAAGAGATTAATAAATAAATATATCAAAAATATGCATAATTTTTTTAAAAAATAGAGATGTTAGTAAATTAAGCGAATAATTTTTTAAATTTAATAGTTTTTAAGAAGCGAAAAGTTTTTTAAGAAATGAGTGTTTTTTAATTTTTTTTACATAAATGTCTTTATCACTTTTAGTTTAGTTAGGTTTTTCGTTTTATATTTCATTAATTGAGTTGATGTTCTACCAACTCATGGCACCAATTCAATCAATTATTTTATAATAATATAAATATAAATATAGTTTAAAAATTAATTAAATTGAATGTCTAAATTAAAAAAATATATACACAGATCTAGATCAAAGTTTAAGCCCCTCAACTATTGGAAACACGAATAAACGTAGATTCCATTTCTCGATTTTTTTTTTTTAGAAATAAAAATAATGATTTAATTTATGAATTTTATTAAGAAATATTTTAAATGTATTTTATAAAATTATTATATCTAATAATATATTTTTTCAATGCAATGAAATTCATGAATTTAAGTAACAATCATAACATTTAATATTAAAATATTATATTAAAATAAATTTTAACTAATTTTAATGAAAATGATTAACAATATCTAAATTGTAAGCAACCCAAAGAGTAGCAGGAGGTGGACGGGCGGAGGATTCTCCTCGTATAAATGCTCATACTTATTTAAATATCAGATATAATTAAATTGGTCAACTAAAAAATTTTACAAATTTCTTTAATATATATTTATATGTGTAAGTATTTATATATTAAATATAATTAATTGACCTTTTCAAATTAAAATTTATATTTATTTAGTTTTTTATTTTGTTGATAACATAATTTTATGCATTAAAATTTATAGATAAATATAATTATTAGTCTTAGCCATAAAAAAAAATTTAAAACTTTTAATGCATTATCATTTATTTTTTAATGGGCCATTAAATAAATATAATATGCATATATCTTTTCATTGTTGGTTATAATCAATATATTAATTTTTTAAAAAATTTTAGCTTTCTTTATCTTTATGATTGGTCCAAGATAGTTAGTACCATATTGATAGACGCATTAGTTATTCTGGTATTGACCAAAGTGTTTCGGTATTCCTTTTCGAGTTTATCAATATTTTTCAAATTTTTTTCATATATATATATATATATATATAGCCTATTACAATTTCCTTATAAAATATATTATATAAACATACAAATATACCTCCGTTATGTATAGTTATATATATTTATATACAAATATAAATTTTAAAATTATCAATATTTAATATAAGAAAATATTAAACATCAAATAATTAAGTGTAAAATAATTTTAAAAAATAAGCTGTTATTATTAATTAGATTCAATGACCTAGTTAATTCACATATTTTATTTTTAAATTTAATAATGAAAAATAAAATTGATTGAGATGTATAGAAACATTATATATTCATTAAAAATTAAATATATATTCTTTAAAAATTAAATAAGTAAAATTAAAAATATCAAAATTTTATACCAACTGATATGGATCGATATATACCAGTGCTAACCGATATAAATTAACATGACCAATATGAATTGATAAAAAAAATCAAAATAATTTATTATTAATACCATTTCATTTTACCTTAAAATTAATATTGACCGACTGCATCAATCAATATCAATATGAAACTGATCAGTAATTTCACCTCCTCGATAAAACTTAGCTAACTCTGCCCCTATAGGTGGAGTAAGGATGACAACTATTGCTGGTTTAATGCCGACATTTTCTTTAACTCAACTACATGTTAAAACGTTGCTAATAAATATAATCACCATTTGATCAGATTTTGTTTTGGTGTTATTGTTATTGATAATACATTAAATATAATTTGATACCAAAATAAATATATAATAATTATGACATGAAAAAATAAAATAAATTTAGAATTAAAATTGAATTGCTATAATAAAATATATAAAATAACTTGATTTGAAGACAACTTTTACAATAAGGTATAAACAATAAATATAAAAGAGTATAAATACAATACGAATATATGAATCTGATTCATTATATGTTTATTATATATAAAAAACTAAGATAAATATCAAAATTTAATTTATTTGTATTATATGAATATCCATCGTTTATACTTGTATAAAAAAATAAAAAATGAAATATAAACACAACAATTATACAATAAACATTATTTAACATAGTTATTTTTACTATTTAACCATCATAATATTTTTTTTCTTTTGATTCAGACCTAAATTTAAAGAAGAATTACTTACATCAATCCATATTATATTATTCAATGTTTTAACTTTTATTGGTAATTTATAAATACAATAATTTTTATTCAATAGTATACAAAAATAATATGACCTTTCTTTGAAAAAAAATATAAAGAACAAATCAACACATGACATTAAATTAAAATTTATTTGAGTGGTCTCACACATAAAAATAATATAAAAAAATAACTAAAATATGACACAACATAAAAACATTCCTTAACCACAACATAAATAAACAAATATTAATATCATTTTTTTCTCGTATTAGAAATTATATATGTGTAGGAAATGGAAGGAAAGGGATGTTTATATCCCGTTTAAGGATGTAAAATATGATAAGATATCCAAAATTGTTAAATTTAATATAGAAAAGTAATAACTTCCAAGTATTATATGATGCGCCACACAAAATTTGAAGTTATTTAAATAATACCAAGCAATTGCGGATACAATATGATTATATAACACGAACACAACATCAAAAAATAATTAAAACATGACATGAAAAATAATATAAACATGACACAAATTAACAAATGTGCTAAAATCTATAAACGCAAAAAAAAAAATTAAAAAATAAAAAAAAATAATCACAACAATATGCAACACAAACAAAAACATAAACATGACATGGATGCATAAATGTTGTCAAAATCTATATGAGACGAATTATAAGTGTGTTAGAATTTATATATAATACCTAGAATACAATTATAATATAAAAAATTAACACAAATTCAACATGTGATACTTAAGAAAAAAATTAACAATTGCTTGCCAAACATAACAAACAATTGACCAATCAATGGAGGAGCTAAGTTTCATATGATATTATAAGATTTTATAATTTTATTCGATTTTGTTGTATTTTCACCGACTAAATTATTATTACTTCCTATAAATATTTATTTATTTTGGTTGCTATTTTGGCTTCAATTCTAGGAGAAAATAGAAAATATAAATGGAATAGTAGATTTAAACGTGTTACGAAAGATAATTAGTTGAAAAGCTTATTAGCATCTTTAAATAGAGGTTTTGGTCTTGAAAGAGCAACGACAAAGTCTAAACAACTTCTTTTTTAGCAAGGTATCGTGATTTGTAATTTGTAAAAGACAAAAATTAACAAGTTATTTTCAAAATTGCCCTCTCAATGATTGAATCAATTGAGGGGAGTAATTTAATTTTATTGTGTGTGTCTGTGTGTGTGTGTGTGTATATATATATAATATGCTATGATATGATATGATGATAGAGATGAATGGAATACAATCATTATATCTCTTACATTATAATAAAGGGAGTTCTTCACATGTTAAATTGTTGGGGATGATACATTCCATGAAATTTGAAGATTATGTTTGAATTTAAACCATTTTTTTTTAAATTTCATGTAAGATATAATCATTATAATTAGCTTGGGTTTCAATTTCAGTTTGGCTTTGAATTAAAATAGGGTTGAATTTTGGCTATTTGAGTTTGCTCAAACTTAAACTTTTGAATTTTTTTTTTAAATCAAATTGAAAACTTTTGATCGAGTTCTAATTCGACCTTTTTTGAAGTAGTATTTGAATTTGAATCCATTTCATTATCTCTAATTTATTGCATCAAGATAAATTATGTGACTTTGAAGATCAATTAAAAATGACGAGATAAATAATTTTATCAGTTTACTTAATGGGACACATGTATCTATATACATATATATATATATATGTACTATTAAAAAGAGAGAGAGAGAGAGAGAGAGAGAAAGGGACGTCTGAATAAGAGGGAATTTTGGGCATTGGGGTTTGACCTAATGCTAATGAATTGAGGGAGAATCTTATACCTATCTATACTTATAGTTTTTTTTAATGAATTTGTCACTTAATTTAAAAAAAGGTTAAGTTTTGTAGTTTTATGTTTTATCATTTAAAATTATTTAGTATAATAAACTTTTTTGTTATTTAGTGAATAATATATAATTTCAAATATTTTAATCAAATAAATAATTTCCATTTAATATAATTGAAATTATATCCTTAGCTAAGCCGGGAGGAGACATTCTAATGCGTTTAAATATGACATTTAGGCACTGTTTTTTTCTTCTAAAGTATCAATGTGTTTACCTCCTTCTCTTTTGTCTATTCCTTTAATTATCACAAGAGTTATTCCAAAAATAATGATAACTTTTAGATATAATTTTTAGCAAAAGAACCATCAATATTTATTAATAATTTTGTTGAATGGTTTGTGAAGAACACCCAGCATTAGGAATTCATGATAAATATATAAACTGAAACCAAATGATTTCTTGAGACCCCCCCCAGAAAAAAAAAAAAACAAAAATCTTTGAAATGAAATACTATCAAATTAAGAACACGTAATTAATAAATTTAATCTTAGTATTATGGTAAAGAGGAAGTCTAATCATAGACATTAGAATTCAAATTTAAGTTTTTTTAGTTTAATTTTATGTTGATTTATTTAATTTGATAATTAATTTTGGTTTCATTCAGATAGACAGTGAGATTGATCCTATAATGTAAAAATAATAATGACGTTAAAATTAATTACTAGGGTAAGATTAAAACCAATGATATATATTATTTGGACGTTAATGCAGCGATAGTAGTGTGTTTATTAAAATAATTATTAAAAATATTAATATAAAAGTATATTAATAAATTATTTATGTATATCTTTTAATAATACTCAAAAGTTTAATACATATTATTTTATATATTTCTTTAAGTATTTTAATTAGTAAACTAATTATTATATACTTTTATAAATTTATTTATTAAATTATATTATATAAAATATAAATAATTTTAAAATTTTTAAAATAAAAACTATTGAAAGAAATTAAAAAATTGAAAAAAAAAAAAAAAGAGATAAGGTCATAATTTTCTCCTCAAGGTGAGGTTGGATAAAAGATCCTACTTATTCTAATACAATCAATCGTGCTACCAGAACCGATTACACCGCATGATACATTTGACGGTTCAAAATACATTTTATGCATTGAGTGTGTGTCACTGTACCTAATGCGGCCATTTGTTTTCCAAAAAACCGTAATAATGGGTAAGTAAATAAATGGAGCTGGCAATACCTCCATGTTTTTCCTTCCCCGTAAAGGTGTCGATGTTTACTAATCATCTGCTGTGGGAGTGCGGTACGTCAGATCGATATGTCTCTTCCGAATTTCTCTCTGTGGCTTCCTCCTTTTCTTTTTCTGTAAAAATAAAACGAACAGTAATTTGAAAAGGGAGAAAACAAACATGTTTAGCACTAGCACTCTAGCAGTAGGAGAATAGGGCTGGAAACAACATCAGTATTCAGCTGTCTGTAGTGTGAAAATTTTAAGATAAAGTGCCTTTAAATAAGGTTTATATAAGTGCAAACTAATGATTACAGTTCGGTGAAAAAAATAAATGATTTGAGTCATTGAAAGGAAAGTAAGAAGAAGAAAAAAATATCGTCATCAGTCTATCTGGTTGAAATTTTTAGTAATATTATTATGTAATTTTATAATATTTATATATATTTTAAAAATATTTTTACATAATTTGTTATATCTATATATTATTTTAAAATTTTTTATTCATTACATATATTACAGCTTTTTTATACAAATAATATATATTTTTTATTTACGAGAATAGGTTAAAATCATATTATTTACCGAAATAGGTTAATTTTTCAATTTAATTGAGAAATCGTCATTTCGAATGGCGATTTCTGAAATAAGTTGAGAAATCGCCAAATCAGATGGCGTTTCTCGACTTATTTTGAGAAATTGCCAAATCAAGTGACGATTTCTCAATTAAATTAGTTTCCAGAAATAATTGGGAAATCGCCATACTTTTTTTCTCAATTTTTTTTGTCTTTTTTTTTTGTTTCTCTATTATAAGGGTCTCATAACCCTTATAATAGAGATTCGATGAGGGATATGACTTCTGTCATATCCCTCAAGGTCACGGGTTACCCGTGACCTTCATATAATTGAGGGTCAGAGAGAAACCTCTATAAAAGGAGCTCTCTCGACCCTCTTATAAATCGTAAGAAAAAAATTTTTTTTTTCTCTTACGAATCGTAAAAAAAAAAAATTCGAGAAGAATATAATCAAATTAAGGTGTTGTTGAAAGTTAAGTAATCGAGTTACAACTTTTTTACAGGTATGATTGAATTTTATTCGTAAAAGTAA
>JBBYHK010000020.1:12423630-12433679 GCA_038382065.1 Adansonia grandidieri | reverse complement strand
ATTGGAAATAATATTTAGATATTCAGTTTTTCCATTAAAAAATTTTATTTTTATTAAAAAACTCACTTTTATGTGAAAATTTTTCACTTTGAGAAAAACTTTCAATTTATTATTTATTATTTATTTTAAAAATTAAATTAAAAGTAAATTGTTTTACTCACTTTTGCGTCTGTATGAAAATTCTTGTCTACTATATTCACGGAATTTCCATCATTAAGTTAAACTTTTTAATCTCAAAAACAACAACAATAATATATAATATTGAGTTTGACATGTGCTCGAAATTGGAGGGGCTGCATTTTGTGGACAGGTGATAAGAGTTGACAACTGTTCTCTTAGGATATTACAGAAAAATTAGTTATTGACCTGCAGCATTCTTATTTTATAAAATCAAATCAAATAACATTTTTAATCGATTAAAATGAAATCTTATTGATTTAGCCCCATTCAGTTCATTAGTTTTACAATTTTAAAAATATATATTTTTTATAATATTTTAAAATTTTTTTTACTAATTTTAAAATAAAATATTTATTTTTTTGTTATACAAATAAAAATAATTAAAAGATATAATTCCATTTGATTCAAATGATTACGAATTTCAATTTACGAATCAAAAATCAAAAGCAAACTGAGCTGAACAAATCTAATTACCATGAAAACGAAAACTGAACTCAATAAAAACCTATCAGAATAGTATGCGTACATCGTAACATTTCATATTTCCAGTGTCGTTCTGGCTCTGTTCATTCTGGTGTGAGTAGATATCATTCACGTTCCTGTAATCCTAAGAGACATCATTTTTTTTTAATCCATCTCTTTAAGCCATTTGATATTCTAATAATGATCAAGTAATCAAACCTTTATACCTTTCTTTACCCAGTAAACTGTAATCATCTTTAAACCTTTCCTTACCCAATAAACTAAGACATGGTAGGGTTACATTAGATAATAATGGAGTTGAAGAGTTACATTTCATCGTGGGAAGGGGAAAAAAAGGTCCTTTAAATATGGTTCATTTAGTGAAACCAAGTCATGTTCCATCACACAACCACATTACTTACTGGGTAACATCAAAAAATCTTCCTTCTTTTGCTTTGCCTAAAATTCTGACACTCTTTTTCCGTTTTTAATCACAACTCATCCTTGCTTGCTGCTCTATCTTCTTCTCCCATGAGTTCTTCAAGGGAGAACTCATCCTCTTCCATGATTTCTCCATCTTTACCATCCCATGCCTCCGTCTTTACGATGTTAGGACTGCCCTCCAACGGTAAATTCCCCTTCCCTCCTTGCCCTGCTTCCTTCACAAACTCGCTGAGAAATAACGCAAATTCAGCGTATTTCAAGATCTTGTTCATTCGCAAAATGTGGAAATAATAATATTCAGGACGAAGCAAGAAATGAAACACTTACATGATATGCTCAAGCTCAAATGCACTTTTGAGTGGAGCATATGCTCCTTTCTTCACATTCAAGGCTACTAGAGCTGGATACCCGTACCCACCGACACCTACTCGGTTCTCAAGATCTGGTTGCTTACCTGCAGCAGCCCAAACAAAGCTGCACGGATGCAATTGTCATTAGAGAAATAAAAAAAGCTTTCCTACTCTTAAACGAATGCATACACATAGAGGGAGAACTAACTTTCAATAATAATAATGAAAAAGAACAGGAGAAAGCATTGACGTTAACTTCCATGCACTTGCCTGTAAGGGCTTCTTTTAAATTTCTCGGCAACTGACAATAACATCTCCAGGTACTTGTTCCTTCCTTCTGCCCTGGAGTCTAAAATGTCAGGTAAGAAAGTGACAAAGCATATGGCAGCAGAACCACATTTCTCCTCCATGACATCCTATTTGTGACGATTGTACTTCTCAGTAAACAACTCAATGTTTCAAAAAATAATGAAACTATTGTTGAAGCGAGAGTGTGAGACTTACTGGGCCAGTCAGCTCTGTCACTTCAGCAGGTCCAACGTTTGTTTCAAGCTGCTCTAGAGCAAATGATTCAATTGCAGAGGCAGTTCTAGCACCCTCGTAAGGAATTGGGCTGTCTTTGTCTGCACCAAATACTAAGATGGTAGGGAATCCTTGCACATTGAACCTGCTCATGAGAGACTGCAAACCAAGACCCATTAAAACAAATATATCCAGAAGTTCCACTGAACAGAAAAAAGAAACGATACTTTTTCTTAATGCTACTCAGACTAGGGTGTGAGTATCAAACATAGATATGTTCAATTTTTTTTTCCAAGATATCCATATATTTGGATGGTTGTTTCTCATCCAAGTATGCGTCGAACGTGGGTGTCGGACACGGATAATTCAAGAAAAATTAAGAGTCAACGCAACATAGCTTTTTCTAGTTTAGAAATGTTTCAGGGGAGTGGAAAGTGATGTCCTAATAGAGAAGAATCGTATTTAGTTCTGATAAGCATTTCATAAAGTGGTTTTTGGGTATGAACATTCTCAGATAACAAATGGTCATAATCCTGCAATATCGAGTTTAAACCTCAAAACAATTGAGGAAATAATCAACTGCACAATTGTCTAATTTTAAAGTTGTGAATTGTAGCTTTTTTGAGTAAAAATATATTTAAACAATACCTTTTCAGAATCGCAATCAACATGACCAAGCTTCACCTTCCCTTTCAGGTTATTAGCAGCCTTCTTCCACTCAGGTGCAAGTTTTTTACAGTGCCCACACCTTTAAGGAAGTATTAACATGGTATCAATCATCATAATCAGAACATAAAAACTAGAAACTCAAAGAACTGTCAGCAGCAAGCATAGAATAGGTTAGAGCATAAATTTTATGTAAAAAAATATTATAACCAATTACATAGACTATTGGATTGAGATTGATTTAATCCATCTAATATCCACTCAACTTTTAGCTTGCTCAGATTGCTGAGAAAAACATAGTTCTAAAAAAGAGTTTACTGTCACTGTTAAGCAAGTTTACTAGCTTATGCCAAATTATGCAGAGATAGAACTGAACTCAAAAAATGCCCATTACATATAACTAAGTCTTTTCTTTTCTTTTTACAATTTTTATTTGGATAAGGACAGCAAGCATATAATGTTTTGACAACAAACAAAGAATCAAAACATGTTCTACATCAAAAGAAACAAAAAAAAAATTCACACTTGCACGCGTGTATCTCTAAAGTGATTAGGATGGCAACGAGACAGATACCTATTATTTTTAAAGCATCCAAATACGATTAATTTTCATGATATCCATATCTATTTATTATTATCTAATTAAATTTGAGTATTAATATCCGAATCCAGATTTGAATTAGATAGCGTTATCCTCGGATATCCAAATCCAGTCTTTTTTTTTGCCAAAATAAAGATATGAAGTCAAACAAGAATTAAATATAAAGTTCAACTTCACTCATAATTAACAACAAATAACTTCTAAAATACAAAAATAATAACAACTTAGATTATAAAAATATTTTGGATAAGCATTTATTAAATTATTATTATATTTTGGATATAATTTAATTTTAGATATTGTTCACTTGGCAAAATTTTTGGTAATAGAGGTTGCTTGCCAAAGTTCTAAACCACCCCCCCTCTCCCAACAAGCATAAATTGTCATATTTTACAAATCAGATTTGGATATCCAAGGGTTGCTATCCAAAATTGGAAATTATCCGATCATGGGGTATCCAAATCTGAAAAAAACTGGATCAGATAGTAGCGGATATCCGATTTTTTTACCATCCATTTCCATTCCTATTATTGATACTAGTGAAGCAACGTTCTTTGACAAGTGTTAGATTAATAATTAACAATGCTTACCAAGGTGCAAAAAACTCCACAATCCAAAGTTCTTTACTTTTGAGCACTAATTCATCAAAGTTGCGGGAATTCAATTCTATCGATGCACTAGGTTCAGATTTCTCACTTGATCCTCCAGATGCTTTCCCAGCCAAACGGTCTTTCAAAAGTGCCTTTACCTGTATAATTCACAATTGTTAGTAATAACTCAACTCCAGTCTTAGAAAGAATGTTTAATGGCATAAAAGTGAAACATATGAACTTTACTTCTAAATTTTTAAAATGAGTATCAAATTCTTAATCCGCAAGACACAAAGATCAACCTAATTGATAGAGAAAATGGGGCCATGAGGGAATTTTGGACAGTTACCAGCTCCTTGTCCATGTGTGGCATCCATCTTAGATATATAAACACAACTTTTCCAATGTGGTATAGCCTCATGAAATTAATACCTATAAGAAATTCTACCACACAAGCTGGCTTATGGCATAAGTTGATTGGAATCAGATTCCACGCTGTGGGAATTTGTCCGAGAAGTGAGAATGGTATTGTTCAATTATCCATACGTTTTCCCTTGCAAGTACGCTTACACAATGCTAAATGTATAGTGCCCACTAAATGTCCAATCCGAATGGACAGGGAAAAACAGAGTAGCAGTGGCATAGAAAATGAAATTCAAATATACTAACACTTTCCATTCAGCAACATTTGAAAAATTCTTGTCTTAAGATGAAACCATGCACTAAAGCAGATCAATATCACCATAAGATCACTCCCAACTTATCTGATAGACGAAGGCCCATAAAGAATGGAGTGAATCATTATAAAACAGTAAGAGATTCAAATTTATAACAACATATCCAGCCACAATGTATCTATGATCCAATAAAACTGTGATTCTTCAATCTATCAACATACTGTAACAAACCTGCTGGAGGGCAAATTCTGCAATAGGTTTGACATCTCTAGCTCCCTGATAATCTACCGGAGGCTTTCCAGGGGCAAACACCTTTATTGTAGGAAATCCCTTTATCCCATATTCCTGTGTAGCATTCAGTAGAAAGTCTCTCTAAGCACATAAAATTAGAAGGAACAAAAGAATTGCTAATCAGACATTAGAAGCTTATAAGAAACTGACAAAATCATCCAAATTGCAATAAAAGCTTGGGATTTCATAGGATTCTATATTTACAGTTTTCAGCAAGAAGAACAAAGTTAAGGGAAGAAATGGCAAAATGAAGTTTAGACAAGACAGCACAAGGAAATCTGTGCAAACTATTACTGCTTGTTGGATAACAAAATGCCCAGAACTAAGTAGAACCTAGATTAGATCTCATAATTACGTAAAAAGTAGGGTTAAAAGATTTGAAACTCCCCAAACCTGAGCAAGGGACTGGTGAGCATCAGCATCAAGGGCTGCCACAGTGGCAACTCCTTTCAACACATTGGCGGCCTTCTCCCATGTAGGAGTTAAAGCCTGACAATGACCGCACCAAGGCGCAAAGAACTCAACCAAAACAACACCATTCGAATTTAAAACCTGTCACAGATAAAAAATCTCAATCAATGAGGCATTCTCCTCGAAGAGCTTGACTCTTTCCCTCCCTGATACACTAAAGAAATAAGCAAAAACCAAATCGATGGAAGAGGTGTTTCCGCAACGAAAACTGAAATCATTGCTCAAATTCAAACAAAAAAATAAAAAGTAGAAATTTCGAATATTGAATGGAATTACGACATTGAAACAGTGTTCTAAGCCTAAGATAGGACCTAATTCTTAATTTAGTTGCGAAAATTCATACTTCAAAAAACATTTTTGTAATAAAATCCTAAATAAATGACAAAATTCTAAAGAGTTAACTCATTTCTAATTGTATTAAAGTTATTCAGTTTCGTGATCCAACTCAACGATGCTTTTCATTTAATGGAACACAACTCGGATCCTCATTTTGTCTTTTCGATTCTTTTGTTCGACTTTTTGCTAATAAATGGAGAAAGACAGTGGATTTACCTTGGACTTGAAATTAGAAGGAGTGAGCTGAACCACCGGCGACGACGGTCCGTAAAGAGCGTCGGAGATGTTGAAAAAAGTGAAGAGAAATGACAAAGCTATTGCCAATGGTGATCGTGATCTAAGCATTTTTCTTATTTTCCGTCTCGCGGGAATTTTTGGAAACTTTCTCTCTCGCCCAGATTGAATCTCTCTATCTCTCTCTCTCTCGCCGAGCAGAAGCCACTCAACTCGGGACGGAGTAGACTTAAAAAACCCTTCGTCCCAGTGAGAGCTACGTGTGCTGGCCAATGAGATTCCACCACCTCAGCTTCGCCACGTTGTCGTTTACCACATTTGGAGAAATTTCTTTTTTTTTTTTCATATGAACATTCAGAGAAAATTCTTATTTGTTATCAACCAATGTTGCTGACACGTGTACACTGCTCCACTTTCATTTTTATGGAGTGTTCATTTATACAATTGTAACGCCTTTTGAAGGGGTTTATCAAGGGTGTGTCCAAAAGGATAAAGTAGAGGTCTCAGATGTCAATCGACCGTGGTTGGAGAAATTTTATTTTTATTCAGACTTTGGTTAAGTTAGGACTGATTAAATAGCTTATTTTATTATTTCAAATAATACAAAAATTTTATATTAATATTAATATTTATTATTAAATTTTAATAAAATATTATTTTATTATATAAATAATAATTTTAACTAATTAAAATAATAAAAATTTTATCTAAATTCAATTTAATATGAATCGAAATTAAACATTGTTTGACTCTAAATAAGTTTAGTACAAATATTAAATATCAATTATTTTATTATTATTTTAAGAAATTCTTATATTCAATAGATTAATTTTATTAAATTTAAAAAATACATTAATAATATTTATTTTTTATAAATATTATTTTAACTAATATTAATAGACACAAATTTATAGTTTATCTTTAAACTAAATTCCTTTGTTTTAGCTTCTTTTTTTCTTTGAAAAGAATAAACAATAAAAGAATACTAAATTAGTATTTTAGGTTATAATAATTATACAAATACTTGTTCGAGGATAAAGTTAATTTTAAACAGCAAAGACATGATGTTTGCTTATCCCAAAAAAATAAAAATTAAAAAAAAAAAAAGATATGATGTCCATTTTAAAAGTTAGATTGGGTTTTTAACTTCAGTATTTAAATTTCTAATATGATCTGGTTGGAGTAAGTAAATTTTTAATATTATAAATATTTTATTCTTATATTTTTAGATATTAAATAAGTTATTTTATATAAAAAAGTAAACATATTTTTATTCATATTATATATAAAGTTTATAATTGAGTTAGTATCGAAAATGAAGTAATACCATTTCGATTAATGAAATAATATTAATGAGTAATTAACAAGAATATAATTAAAAATAATTACTACGAAAACTACTTACTTCCACCTATTTGACAAAACTACTCAAAAAATAAAAAATATATTTATAATGATATTTATGTTTTTATTAATTTTTAAAATTAAATTTAAATATTTTTAAAATTATCCTCTTTTCCTTATAAAACGATCTAATATCTATACCTTCTTCCCTTCCATTTATTTTTAACATTTTTTTCCTCTAAAACCCAATGTGCCTACTATTGATAGGATTTATCATTTTTATGTAATATACTAGCGGAATTTAAAATTATATAAGACAACTAAATTAGAAAATATCGTCTCATTAAAAATAAAATTATTTATATATTTTTTAAAAAAATTTAATCAGAAGATATGATTTGAATTGTTGACCGTATATAAATTTATACGCTATAATATATCACGTATAAATTTGTATATATAATTAAGTTGTCATACAAACCAACTTAACGACATACGTCAAAAGAAAAACGTTTTCATGAAAATGTAGTTACAATTACATTATCTTTTCAAATTTTGGAGCATCCGTTGATTAAAACTTGAATTTTCAATATAAAATTTGAAGTTAGAGGATTTAAATTGGAGAGGTTTATTATCCTTTTAATAAAAAGAAAAAAGAAAGAATTGGAGAGGCTTATCATCAATAATTTAATATAGGCTTATATTAGCATGCGTGAGAGATGGCGTGAGCTAACTTAACTTCTTACTTTTCAAAACCTATGGTTATGTTAGGAAATTGTGGAAGGCAAAACTTGATCCATCAGTTTCAGCTTTTGCATTGCCTTTGATTAAATATTATGTGGACCCTATCTCAATTATCTAACAGATTGAGAGATTGATTGCGTAACATCCTCAACAGAAATGCAAGAAAGAAACAATGTGAAAATGCGACTTTCTTCTTGTACGTTTCAAAATTCATGCATATGTTTGTAAAAGCAAAAAAGAATATTAAAATCAAAAGCAGTACTCCCCCCAAAAACTTAACACATTCTCCATGTGATATGTCAAGTAGAGCTTTAATAAATAACCACATTTTAAGCCAAAGCCTGGAATTGGGAATAGCTCAACAGCAAGATAAAAAAGAAAAACTAAACCATGGGAAACAAAGTTGCAGATAAGAAGACTCATAAAAGAATGGAGTGGCTTACCAAATATGGCAGATTTATGCTAAAGAAAATGTTGAGGTCTCCTACAGTTAGCTCTGAGAAGGCGATTTCGGTTTCCGTTTCACCCCCTCGAGCTGTTTGCTGTGAGGAGCTCTACTTGACATCACAAAGGAAAAAGGGTCATCATTGCCCAAGAGATTATTGTGTGGATCCTTTTGTGGCAGCTCACATTGCAGCTCAGAATCACTTCAGTCTTAGGCCAAATATCTCTCTTTGAAGCAAGAATTCAGAGAAAAAGGAGTGCTGGTAGTACTAGTTTCATCTATCTATCTCTCTCTTTTCTTCTAAAATATCTCAAAGAGACAATAACCCAGATTTTACGATATATAAAATACGGAAATTAGAGATAAAGAAGCTCTATGAATGTCAGTATAACTCAGTGTTATAGTTGTTTTGCTTCTTGTTGTTGGGATGATTCATTTACCTCATTGCAAAAACGATCATCATCATGTGCATTTCCTGGACTGATTCCCACGTTTCGCCAGTAGCGTCGTCTAGCACCATAATGAAATAGCAAGCATCTAGCAGCCCCCTATAGGCTTACGCACGGCAAATGAATTATGTTCAACCTACCATTACCACTATCCTTGTGCTCCTATTTTCTTATTTGTTATTTCTACTTGATTACATGCTACAAGTTCGTTCCTTTAGAACTCATTGAAGCAGATTATTTTCTTTAACTCTCACGTCAGAATTTTCATCTTAAAGTCCGGTAAAAATTTATAGTGATTGTGAAATAGATTGCTTTGCTCAAAGTGGGAGGTTTCTGCCAAGTGTTTGAATAGATTGTAATTCTCTTCTTTTAGCCATCTTTCATTATTGAGTAAATTGAACCAGATGTGGAAAATACAGGCCTAAACTTGCTTTAGCAGTGAATGATCATATATATAACTCCTGCTAATGGGTTCAATTTCCCAAGTTTCAATGGGTCTTGAAAAAGGAAATCATAGGCTCATAGACGACTTGATTAGCACTCACACCAAGAATAAAATCTGCATGAGCATAGTCCTCCCTGTAAATTACAACCAGCTTGCCATTGTCATGATCTTTGAGGTCATTCAGCAAGGCCTTCACATCTTTAACATCAGCAAGCGTGTCCTTTCCTCCATAGCCAAGGAAAAGAAGAAGCCCTTTCGGAATGTTTCTCATGTCGTATGCTGGGGGAGTCGATTGCCCATAGTGTTTCATGTTCTCGTCCGTCGAACCGTAATCATACATCGCTATAGTTCCCGTTCGATACACTATTCAACAACCAAAAAGCGACGAATTTTTAAAATTTTAATATATTATTTCAAAATTGGATTGGAATGTGAGTCAAGCATATGGTTTAGGAATATACTTTGAGATAGATGGATCATGTTCTTAGTAGCAGTTGGCTGGGGTTCATGTTTGACTAATACACCGTCATTGGAAGAATTTAGGCAGCAATTTGGGCCTGTGATAGCCATAGAAGTACCATTAAGCAGCAGAGAAATAAACATAATGTTCATATCAAGAATAATAATGAATAAACCTTGGAAGAGGACCTGTGATGGCAGTCATCAAGTTGGAGCAGTTGATGTCTGATATATTGCATATTTTTTCCAGAAAGGGAGCCAGAACATCCCTGTACAAAGTCAACAAAGAACAAATGACATATAAATTCTTCACAGCCAGAGGTTTCCTTTGGGCAGCTG